>JADRCD010151848.1:0-11786 GCA_019843815.1 Montemys delectorum
TGGAACTCACTCTATAGACCAGGCTGGCCTCGAACTCAGAAATCACCTGCCTCTGCCTCCCAAGTGCTGGGATTAAAGATGTGTGCCACCACTGCCTGGACAATAAATCTTTTTTTTAAAAAAGATGATATATATGGGCATGGAAGTATCTAGAAAACCAAAAGTTTTTTTTTTTTTTCACCCAGAGTATTGAAGCAGACAGACTCTCCCTGGGGATCCAAGTGGCTATGTTTAGCCATTTCCGATCAAGGCTGCCATGCAGTTCAATATTTTGCAGTTAGAGGAAAATGTGAGGCCAACCACTGGGTGTTTTCATAGGCAGAACCGGAGGCAGAGTGCATCACCTCATTCCACCCCTCAGAACTCTTTCCAGAGAACACGATCACGTTGGGAAAGTAAGTCTACCTGTGTATCTGTCAAGATGGCAATGGACACTGGCCAGTTAGCACCCTTCGCCACAGGTCTAAAGCACGCAGGCGATTGCAAAGGGGCAACAGGGAACTAGACAGATTGACAAGTCAAGAAAGGCTTGGGTTCCACCCTCCCTGACAGCCCTAGTGGCACCCACTTCCTTGCCACAGGACAAGGTTATCCTGAAGGGAAAACATGGCAGGAAGGAACAGGTGAGATTCACAATAGAAGCTCCCTGAACTGGGAAGCTCTTGGCCTGGGTGCTCTGGAGAGCTAGAGTATATGCCAAAGAGAGGGCGAGGGCCTGATCATCCTGGGAAAGCTTTGGACTCTGGTGGGAAAGGCTCTAAGAAGTTTAGAGCCAACTCAGGTCACCAGGTAGGGAAGAAAGCAAAGACTCATAATCCACACTTCGGTGCCTAGGTGGTTCTCCTGTCAATCACCTATGTGGGAGGGGCTATAGAGCTAGAGCAAAAGGGTCGGAAGAAAGGAGGAGTGATGTACGGGAGAAGAGAGAAGCAGCCAGCAATCAAGTCCATTCTACACATGCTGCAAGAGACGTTGGTTTAGGCGTGTTTTTTCATTTAGGGTGTTGCAGACCTATTTAATAGCACTCCCTGCTGTGATAGGAATGCTCTCTATGTATAATATGGAAACCATTAGCCACATGTGGCTGTGGAGCACCTCAGGTGTGGCTAGAGTGACTTGGGAACTGAATTATGCCATACTTCATTTATATTAAGGTAAACCGAGATAGCTGCCTGTGGCTTGTGATTGTTGGACTGGGCAGAGCAGGCACACATGGAAGGGGGAAACAGATTCTCATCCTTGGCCTGTCATTGGCCCTCAGCTCCCAGAGCTCAGCCCTGTAGGAAAGCCTTGGGAGATGGGAGTCTAGCCTTATCCCCAGGTTTGGCATGCTTTGGCTTTGGTCTAAGGGATTCTCATGTCTTCCTGAGGACTTCTTAGGCAGATAGATTAGCATGGGAAAGAGAGGTTTGGGTGGAGCAGTGAGCATCTAGAAAAGCTTACAGAGTCTTCATGGAATAAGTTCTTAAGTCCTAAAGTGGGCTTGAATGCCACATTCCGTCTTTGTCTTCAAAGACGGGGTTTTTGTTGTTGCTGCTGCTGTTGTTGCTGCTGCTGCTGCTGTTGTTGCTGCTGATGTTGTTGCTACTGCTGTTGTTGTTGCTGCTGCTCCTGTTGCTGTTGTTGTTGCTGCTGCTGTTGTTGCTGTTGCTGCTGTTGTTGCTGTTGTTGTTGGTGCTGTTGTTGTTGCTGCTGCTGTTGTTGTTCAGGAAGGTCTGAGCCATTGAGGCATGGCTGATGTGCTAATGTTCTGAAGAATGCTCAGAGAAGGTGTCACAGCTCAAGGATGGGAAATGTAATTGCATCTGCCACTCTCTTGTTCTATGCCTAGACTGCCTAATGCCACTTGCCTGGTCCATGGCCAGACTATCTCAATGCCTAGTATTGTGTGAATGATACCCCTGCACTCTTTCCCAAGCACCACTTTGAATCTAGAATACCTCCTTACCTTTCAGATGAGCAGGACCAGGTGATCAAGCAGGTCATCACTTTCACTCCCCACTTCTCTTCGGGAGAACATGATCAATAGACATGAGTCTCCATGTGTGTTTTCCTTGGGGCCCTAGTTCTGAGACAGTCCTGCCAGAGCTCTGAAGCCAATACCTATATCTCTGGAGTTTGCTCTTTCCTCCAGACGCCCCCTTACCCACCGTGAGGCATAGCCTCATTGAATCCTCTCTTTCCATCCTCTCTCACTCTGTTCTCTTCCACTAGGGGAAAGCTGCTTTCATTCTCTCTGCGGGAGACAAAGTTGGTTGGTGAGAGGGCTTTACAGGAGTGAGAACCTGCAGCGTGTCGCCCGAGCCTCCTATGTGCAGGGAACTCAGACTCTGCTCATTCAAAGGCTGTCCTGCGCGTGCTCTCCCTCTCCCTCCCCCCCCCCCCCCCCCCCCTCCCCCAAAGCTTTCCCCAAGCCTTTACTCACAGTCCCAGCCTCTCAGCACAGGCACCAGAGAATCTTTTCTGAAGCACACAGCTAACCGTCTTCAGTCTGTGTGATGTCTTCCGGAAGGTCCTCAGTGGCTCCCAAGAGGCCCAGCATGACTGGGAAGGCTTGCCTCTGTTCCTTCTTCTCCTATAAGTAGGCCATGGGACGACTTCCCTTTCTCTTTCAGGAGACCTGACAGTCCTCCAGGCACAGCCATGGTCATTCACAGGGCCTATGAATATGTTCCAGGTCTGCCCATCTCTGTTCTGAACAAGAAGTAAGCCTCTTACTTTGAAGCACCTCTCCCATATGCTTAGGTGCCACTTCTGTACAACATCCCCTTCTACTACAAGCTATAATAGCTCCACCACCACCCAATCTCCAATGCTTGAGATAGAACCTAGGGCTTTGTGTATGCTAAACAAGCCCATCTGAACTACAGCCCCAGCTCCTAGTGCCAGGCAGAAGATTTTGATAGCCCCCTCTCAGTCCTACCGAAACACCCATGTAAGGGTGTATGATGTCAGTTTCCTTACCTGTACACCCATCATCCTATTGGGCTCATTTAGACTAGCTGCTTAGATGGATGGAAGTCCACCCTGACCACTGCCTTGTGAGGCTTGCTCCCGTCTTAGAAATATGAGAGAATAAATTCCGGATCCTCAATAGGAAGGCTGTCGAGTATCCCTGATGAACTGTCTTCTGTTCAAGGCAACTGCTTCCCACAAGTACCCTCAATGGAAAAGCGAAGACCCAGGTACAGCCAGTGCAGTCTCTTTCAAGGAGCTGGTGCCGCACACTTCTGCTTGGATGATACATTTTCAGCACCCAGCTCACACTTTGGCTTCTTTACCATTGTTCTTTTATTCTTTGTTGGTTTCTAGCTTGCAGAGCGTCTCAGGCAATTTGTGGAAGCTGCTTCACATGCTGACGGTACCCTTTCTGAATCTGGAGTCAGAGACTTCAAAACTGGGGTTAGTGTGCTCTCTCCCATCTTTGGACTGCTCTCTTGAGACCCACCTCCCACGGCTTCCCCCAGCCCCATGAGCAGTTGAACAGCCAAGACTTCTTATTCACGGATGCTCCTTCAGTGCAGGGCTTTGACAGTGGCTGCTCCTCCATCGCTTGCTCAGCCAGGGCCCTGCCAAGCCTCCTCCTCCACACCTGATGGTGTACCTGGCTGGGTTCTCAGCCCCACTCAGGATTGCTTTATGTGGTTCCAAGCCCGGCTATCTACCCTCTTCTTTAAAAGAACACCCATGGTGCCTGGGCCACCACCAACTCACTAACCAACTCCTTTCCCCTTGACCCCTTTGTGGGGCACCTCCTAAATCCCTTGTTGGTGTCCTCTATATGATGTTCCTCTGCCCTAACCCACACTCAGACTCCTTGAGCTACAGTGATGTGGGTGTGTTTTACCCGCCTCAGTTGCGGTGCATTCCTTAAGAGCAGGCTTGGGCTAAGTACAGCTTTGTGCCTCCCACATTCCCCACACGCTCCCAGAAGCCCTTGTCCAAGGTAAGCCTTAATGTCTCCTTATTGATTTCTTAGAAGTGGAGGCTCATTAAGGGGTTTGTGCTGCTTGGGTTCCATTAGGCAAGAGAGCTTGGATTCTCTTTCATTAGAACGTTTCAAAGTGTGTTCTATGCAGAATACCAATGGATGTTGTAGGATAGAGACCAAAGCACATTTCTTAGAGTCCTAATATGTTTGTGAGTGCTTTCCTTTTCCAAGAAGGAAGATGTGGGAGCCTAAGACCCCTGCAGATCAGAAACAACAGATCCAGCACCTGTAGATAAACACTCTGGTGGTAGAGAATGAGTTCAGGTGAAGAAGAGAGGTAACAAATTAGAGCAGACTAGATTGTGGTCAACAAATGAAGCCAGCCTCACCAAAGTGCACTGGACCAGAGACCCACCAAGCTAACCCTTTGAGGCCTCATTTGGAGAAGGGAGTTGATTCTTGTCATGAGTCTTTTCCCGCCCAGGAATTTATCTCCTTTTCCAGAGCCAGGTAGGCTGTCCAACCAGTTTCAACCAAAACTACCATGTACAATGGCCCGAACAGCCAGATTGCACATACAGAGTGTCTAACTCAGCTACAGACTTAGGAATTTCCTAAGCAAGCCAGGACTTAGAAGCAAAATAGAAGGCTTTCTGAGGCAGCCTTGGTCACAAACTCTTTTTGCTATTATTGTTAAAGTGTAGGGAGTTAAGTACTTGCTGTGCAAGATTAAGGACAAGCACACATGATGGTCTGTATCTGTAACTCCAGTACTCCAGTTGTAAGAGGGGAGGCAGAGACAGAAGAATTCTGGGAATCTCAAGGGTCAGCTGGCCTGGTGTACACAGTGACAAGCAACAAAGAGACACTATCTTAAATAATGGGAAAGTTAAAGATGGACACTGGGGGCTGCCCTCTGGCTACTACACACAGGTCTGCACTTTTACACACAAACACAGACAACACTCACCCACAGAACTTTTAAAAATATGTATGTATGTATGCATGCATGCCTGTATAGATGTGTTTGTTTGCTTGTTTGTTTGTTGACACCATCTTGCAATTTTAATCCAGGCTGGCTTGGAATTTACTATGTAGCTCAGATTAGCCTTGAACTCGTGATCCTCTTGCTGCAGCCTTCCAAGAGCTGGAATTCCAGGCATGTGCTACCACACCTGCTAATCCTTCTGTTCATACAGCATCTCTGGGCATCTGTCCTATCCCAAATATCTCCAAGTTCCCTCAAATGTCCCAAAGCACCACTGAGAGAAGGTGAAGAAGGCCCGAGAGAGTCGTGTGACACAACATCTGGGACTCTGTTCTGCCAATTACTCTGTGTGGGTATCTATCCCTGAAATGGTGATATCTGTCTCACAAGGACACAGAAAAGCAGAAATGGAATTGTGGGAGAGAGTCACTGTGGAAAGCCCATCACACCCACATATATGTACTGAACCCCTACAATTTGGCTTTCCATACAGAAAAGCCTCCGTTTACTTAGAGGCTGAATGGGACCAGAGTCAGTATTTGGTACTTTCTGTATGTCATTTAAGGCAATCTTCATTTAATGTAGACCTGGTGGGGTTAGATAGTATAGTTCCTATTTTACAGATGAGACTGGAGTCCAGAGGTTTGAAGAGTTTGCCCAACTGTTTGCTCAATAGTGTCAGAAAACTCAAACTCAAACTAAATCCCAAACCATGATTCATGCTTTTTAACATTAGGAAGAAAGACATTCATGAAAGAAAGAAAGAGAGAGAGAGGGAGAGAGAGAGAGAGAGAGAGAGAGAGAGAGAGAGAGAGAGAGAGAGAGAGAGAGAGAGAGAAAGAGAGAGAGAGAGGGAGGGGGGGGGGGGGGGGGGAAGGAAGGAAGGGAGGGAGGGAGGGAGGAAGGAAGGAAGGAAGGAAGGAAGGAAGGAAGGAAGGAAGGAAATTAAAGCATGCTTCACAACAAAAGCAGACAAAGCCAGGCATGGGGGCTCAGGTCTGTAATCCAAGCACTTGGGAGGTTGAAGCAGGAAGAATTTGGCAACACAGCAAGTTCTAAGCTAACCTGGGATACAGCAGACCCTATCTCTAAGCCCAAAAAGCAAGCAAAAGAAAAAGGCAGACACTAGTTTCAGGCTACTTTACCCTACATAATCAGGACTAACAGCATTGCTGTTAATCTTTAAAATTAAAATCAGTGACTTGGTTCTCCATGAGCCATCAGAAGCTTCGTCCCACAGGTTACGGGTGAAGTGGTTCTCTCTTCTTCTCATTTCTCCCCTCCACTGCACAGGGGAAATTGCCGCCTATTTCCCAAGGCTGTTGCAAGAAGAAAATTGACCTAGAATATGTGAAAAAAAAAAAAACCATTACAACAGTGTCTGGCTCTTGGCAGACACTCAATAAGTGTCGCTGAATGAGTTTCTTTGTAGTTTATAATCTGACGGTGCCACACATGACCGTGCTGCAGATGTGCTGCTTTTAACTACTGAGCATAATGCCAGTTGGGACAGTAGGGCTCATTTTTCAAAATTGCATTTTAGCAGTAATGTGGTAAGACCCGAGGGCAGGCCAGGGGTACATGTGACAACCTGTGGGTTAAGAGCACAGACTTCAAGCCATGTGACCTGCGTCATCTCCACTTACTGGTGCTGGATTCTTTGCTGGGGGCTCTTGGGAAAGTGAGTCAACCACTCTCAGCCCATGCCCTGGTCTCTCTTGTGACAAGATGATTGTGAAGACTTCGAGAGTTTATGTATACAACGTGACAGGTACACAGTAAGTGCCATGTAAGTACACCTTGTCCCAGTAGCTGCCTCTCCCTTGAAGCACTCATTAATTCCAAAGAGAGGTTTGGATAACTTGCCATGGCTTTTGATATATTTTTGTGTATAGATTTTTTTTCTTCCCTATCAGATCTAAGCAGTGAGAGGGCAATGAAGCCATGTAATTCAATCTACG
The DNA here is from genome assembly GCA_019843815.1 of Montemys delectorum. Classification (NCBI taxonomy): domain Eukaryota; kingdom Metazoa; phylum Chordata; class Mammalia; order Rodentia; family Muridae; genus Montemys; species Montemys delectorum. The sequence goes on from JADRCD010151848.1 coordinate 6,881, forward strand.
CAGGATTTACCCTGAAGTGAGCTCTCTATACTGTTCAAGCTGTGAAGAAGCCAAAGAACTAGTTTGTCCCTGGGGTCCAGTTATAAGGGACTCCAGGGCTCAGTACTGCCCAACCATGCAACCCCATGGTGGGGGCCTCTTATCTTACTGTGCCCTATTGTCCTGGCTTTAGAGGTCCCAAGAACACTTCCTGTGCTGTGAAGGCCCAATGAGATTATGGAGGCCCAGCTGTCATGATGCAGAGTACTCTGGTGAGTTTTCTTACACTTGAGACCATATGCTCAGCTCTGTAGGCTGGCAGAGTCCTGGCTCAGAAGCACCTGGGCACCGTGATATGGGGAAGAAACACCCCACCCCAGGTACCTACGGAGTCATACCTTGGGGACAGGAACATCCTACACCACCAGCTGCGGGGTTTTCTACTACAGCTCAGAGTAGTCAAGGCGACTAGGGTCTTTGGATAGTCTTAGAGTTTCGTTACTCTGAAGGGACAACATGATCAAGGCAACTCTTATAAAGGAAAACATTTAATTGGGGCTGGCTTACAGTTCCAGAGATTCAGTCCATTAACATGGTAGGAAGCACAGAAGCATGCCAGGCAGACATAGTGGTGGAGGAACTGAGAGGTCTACATTTTGATTCATAGGCAGCAGAAGAGGACTGTCTTCCACAGACAGCCAGGAGGAGGCTCTGATTCCACACTGCGCAGAGCTTAGGCACAGAAGACCTCAAAGTCCACCCTCATAGTGACACATCCTCCAACAAGCCCATACCTACTCAAACAAGGCTGTATACCTCCTAGTAGTACCATTTCCTTGGGCCAAGCATTCAGACACATGAGTCAGTGAGGGCTAAACCTATTCAAATCACCACAGGCACTCTGGCAGAGAGGAGAAAATAAAGCATATTCCTGAGCCTGGGAAGGTACAATGTTTACTGTCCTGTCCATGAACCTGATGGTCTAGGTCTGGCTCAAAGAGTGTCCCAGAGGAAGATCCCCCTAGAAATTTTCAGTATCTCGTTCTCCCAGGGAAATGATCTATGACAGCAGCTCTATTCAGGGCTCCCCACCAATTTTCCCCTTCACTGAAATTTAATATGTGGGTCCACCTTCCAGGAAGCCACCTGGCATGGCCACCCAAGCTATAGGAACAATCAGACCTGATTTCTAATGTGGATTCTGCCAATTACTGTCTATATGGTGCTGGCCACATTCCCCAACCTTTCTGGACTCCAGCCCCAAATATTACTAATGTCACTATTTCAATTTGGCTAATTTCACTATATTGAAATTGATGCAATTTGCAATTGATGTGAAGATACAGCAAACATTCAGTCAATTTTTACTAGGGAGAACACAATGACAGGTCTGGTTATACTGTGCCCTTGCCCTGTTTTAAGCCAAAATCTTACCAAGGCATGAGGCTGTCCAGGGTGACGATGGGAGAGCTAGAGGTCAGTCCTCTCCATTGTATGGCTGGCTGGTGAGGGTGGGGATTGCAGGTCAGATGTTTACCTGAACCCGTGTCCCCATGCCTACGCTGACTAAGGGTGTCAGCCAGGAGACAGCACCGCGGCCGTGCCTTGAACCCAACACTTCTGAGTTAGCCGCCTCTCTTCTTTCTCTCTAGCCTTACTTGCATATATAGTCTTACTTCAGTAAAGACTCTGGGCTAGGGGTGGACACTTGGATGTTTGACTCTGGAAAGAGATACTATCAAACTGATAACAATAACAGCAAGTGCTTTTGAGAGCCATCTTTATGCCTAACATTTCATTCTCACAGTTCCAAGAGACGTGCCCAAGACTGACTGCTTAGCAAGTAGGGATGTGGGATGAACTTATTTGAACTTATTCTGACTCCCTATCTACCATGAGTCTAACACTTTACTACATGCCCTTCCTTAAATCACAATAAACTTCACAACCTTAGGAGGTAGGCATTCTCTTTCTAACACTAAGAACACACACCGTTGAGCTCAGTGTCTATTTTCTGCCCATTTTATCTGGCTGGAGAATGGTCTCCATCAAGGACATCTCAGGGTACTCTTATACTCTGGTTTCTAGCTTGGACTAGATTAACAGTAAACTTCCATGGGAGATCATGGATCAAAGAGGACAAGCAGAAAGTCAGGGTATTTATTCTACTCCCTTCTTCTCTGCTTTGGTTTTATGTCTACAGATCCTTCTGCATAGCCTCTTACATAGCTCCTACTCTTTCTTCCATGGGCCAAGGAGTGACAATAGCTTCCTGCTATTAGAAACTCCCTAGCTGTCTCAACATTCTTTGTTGATCCCCTTAACCTTGATAGAGTATGAAAGTGATCACTGTATCCAATCGCCCTCATATATCCAGCTGAGCACTCCTAATAGCTGGATCTGACCATATCTCTACATGTTCATCTGAACCTGTTCTCCTGCAGCTACTTGAAAGTAAGGCCCATGGCTTTGATGCTGGTCAGATAGTTCCAGCTCTCTCCAAATAAATTAGTGAAGAGTCAGGACAGTGGCCAGAAACCAGAGGCTAGCTCTTGATACTGCCTCTGCCTACCTGAATTTGAAATTTGATAACAACTTAGCCTCTATGGGTCCAATTTCCCATCTTCAATATTCAGGGTCTCATTAAAGGTTCTCTCTTTTTCTCCTAGCTCTGATACAAAGGCCTGTAAGCTGGCACCAGAGAAAGCATGGGGTTTGCAGCCCTGGCACAGCATAACAATTGTGTAAAGACTTAAATTTCTATATCTAAAGGTCTTGAATTCTTGCGATTTATTTATTTATTTATTTATTTATTTAGATTTTTCGAGACAGGGTTTCTCTGTATAGCCCTGGCTGTCCTGGAGCTCACTCTGTAGACCAGGCTGGCCTCAGAAATCCACCTGCCTCTCCCTCCTAAGTGCTGGGATTAAAGGCGTGCGCCACCAAGCCCGGCTATTTTTTATTTTTATGTGTGGGAGCACCAGTGTCATGGCACACATGTGAAAGTCAGAGGACAGCTTGGGAGTTGATTCTGTCCTTCCATTGTGTGGGTTCTGGGGAGGGGACTCAGGCTGTTAGGCATGGCAGCAAGTGCTTTTATCCACTGGGCCTGAACTTTTGCATCTTAAGATATTTGTTGCTTTTTAGCTTTGTTCTGGAATTTTTCTTCCATGGCTCAATAAATAATTTCATTGGTGGTAACTCGATATATACCTACCACCAATGCCACTACAGACTGCTTAGCACCTAGAAACTGTCACCACTTCTTGACGTATCTGCCACATTGCCTACTCCAGTTCCCATCCTCTCAGCCACCTCTGGCTTTTCTCACCCAAGAGATCTGGCTGCAAGCTCCTGTTCCTAAGAAAGCTGGTAGGAAGAGGAAAGATAGCATTCCAGCCAAAGGGGAGGGGGGAGCTGCCTTTCCCATCTATGTCAAAACCAAGAGAAGATGGCTGTGTCTGCTTGGAGGGAAGCAGCTTCGTTGATTAAATATGTAATCTGTTCTGGAAAGCACCACAGTTGGAATAGCTCTTAGCTGATCCTCACAGTGGGGTGTGAAAGTTAAAGAGAGACAGTGGGGAGAGGCAATGTCAGGGTTCTGTGTGAGGAAGGAAACCTAGCTTCTCCTCAAACTCTGTCCTGCTTAAATCTTAGAGGGCACTACCTTGAAGGGAAAAGAGAACTGAGAGCCATTCCCCAGCAGCTCAGCCAGGAAGCTCCAGAATAAAGTGATAAGAAGCAGCAGCCAGTGCAGAGCCAGAGGGACCAGAGACATCAGTCAAGGGAGGGAGACTTTTTTAGACAGCCGGGAGGTACAGCAGACCCTAGGGAGAGCAGTTACTGTAGAGGGCAAGTGGGGTAAAATGAATAGGGGAGCAGAGCCTGAGACTGTTGTGGAAGAGACGCTGTTCCCTCAACTCCCTTTGGGCTCTTGCTATTTAATTGAGTAATTCCTGGCCCCAGGGCAGCTGGGGAGAGTAAGCTGGCCTGAGCTAGAGATGGCACTTAATTGCCTTGAGATTCCGACTGGGCTTTTTCCTTCCCAATCTCCTCAAAAGGCCCAGCTTCACCCTGCTGGTTCAGTGTGTTTTGTTTATTTGTTACCTAGTTTCCAAAGGTCCGCAGAGAACAAAGCCTTTTGGAAAAAGAGTAGTACGGGGAGCCTCCCTCTGAAAGCCTGGGCCCGGGCTGGAAAGATCTACTCTTTTCATTCAAAAGGGAGAACCCTCCTTCCACAGCCCACTTAGCCTCCTCAGCTTGCAAACTCTCAGGCAGTGTCTAAAATGCTGCTGGAGGTAGAGCGATATGGGGATCTACCTCACAGCCTTTGCGTCTAAAGTGCAAATTCCAAGGATGGGGATTGCCCTGCCAGTGAGTTTGTATAACAAGTTAACTTTTCTCCTCTAAGACGGAGCTGACTTCTCAGGCAATTGCCTGGAACGGCTCCACCTCTGGAATCTTCATTTTAAACTTGCCACTACCTGCTTATAAACATGTCCTTTCAGCTTCCCCTAGTCCTTTCAAGGCTATCAGCCCTAAAGCCAGTGCCCCGCCCCCACACCCCTGTGAGTGTCCCACCCTCACCCCTAGCCCACCTTGGTCTGTCTAGGGCTCCTCTCCAAGTTTGACTTTTGACCTCCCCTCACCATCCTCCTGTGTTCCGGCCCTGGATTAGATTGTTGAGGCTGCCATCATAAATACCAAAGTTGGGAGGGAGTCCTGACACAATGGGAACTTTATTCTCTCATAGTTCTAGTGTAGGGCTGGAGAATTAGAATACAGACTAGCCAGTTTCAGAAACCTGTTGGTCACAAAGCCCCCCCCCCCCCCCCCCGCCCCCAGCTAGGTCCAAGAACAAAAAGGCAGGATATGAGCCAGCCATCCGGATGGTTCTAGGGAACGGTCAGCCATAAAGTGAATAGTA
>JADRCD010151866.1:0-23397 GCA_019843815.1 Montemys delectorum
TCCTCTCCTCTCCTCTCCTCTCCTCTCCTCTCCTCTCCTCTCCTTTCTCCCCGACAGTGAGTCTTAGATGCTACAACTCTAAAGCAGGGTAGAGGAGAATGCAGGAGAAGTATGCTGCCTCGAGTCTTTGGCTAGATCAACACAACACAGACTATGTCTCCATTACCTGCCTGCCCACCGCTATTCCTGCTCCAACCCCATCTGTTGCCTGGCTCCAGCCACATGTGCCCAGAGCTCCAGCCCGGTGCTTCCCTGCTCTCTCTCCTTTGTCTGAGCCTCTGTCTCGATAAGAGCTGTACCAAAAAGCCTTCCCTGGCCACCTTCTTCCCATAATCCCAGAGACTTCTCTCAGCACAGCACTTAATTTTAATCTTGTGCTTCTTGTGTGTTTTCACATAGACATGCCCATCAGCATACATGCACTCATGCATTACATAGGGATCCCTGTATTAGCAGACCAAGGGCTCGTTGATAGCTTTTGTTCCTCAGTGTGAACCCCGCATCCGAGCAGAGCTGGCCAGGGAGCAGGCACTTCGTAAATGCCCTCAGACAGAAGGAATGAAGATGGAGGCTGTTACTAAGTTATTAATGAATGGGTTATCAATAAATGACTAAAGATTGATTGCATCGTGATGTGGATAGAAGCGAGTCTGGCATCAGAGAGAAGAGATACAGGTTCAAAACTGATTTCTAAACAGGAGTGCGGGGAAATGTCCACTGGGCAAGCCGGGGATGAACCACATCAGCCGCTGTTTTCTGCCCTGGCAGACATCACCACATGGGCCTGGTGCTCCTGAGCTGCGCCTTTCCTGCATCTCATCCGCCTACACAAACTCGAGAATCTCTGCGCACCCACAGTGATCAGACCACCAAGGGCAGCTGGGAAACGCAGACCTGAACTCCAGGAGGCCCTAGGGGAAGTACGGTAGATAAGGCCGGAGCTGGTCTGGAGCAGTGGCTGCAGTTCCTCAGAGCTTGAAAACTCAGACATGCCTGACACCCTCTGCTAAGCAAACATGGCTTCTCTTGCAACTTTAATGGTACCCGCCTCCTCCCTTCCCCCAGCGTTGTTGCACCACATCAAGCAGAGTTAAAGAAGAGGCAACAAAGTATCTTGTCGCCTAGGGGTTGGGGGGGGGGGGTCGTTCCAGACCATGCACAGCTTCAGCGCCCCCTGGGGAGGCCCCACGCTTGTTCCTTACTGTGATCCACCAGCTTCCTTCAACACAACCTACCTCCCAGGGATGCAGACAGGTGTTCCCAGAGCCCAGAGTCGAGGAGATCAGCGGCCACACCTGGTCTTCCCCAGGCTTCCTTGTCCATCCTTACCTCTCACCGCCCTCTCAGCTGGCCACTGGCTAATCCAGAGCCACCCCCGAGGCAGCTCCAGCTCCTAGGCAGAAGCGCAAGGATATTTGCTGGAAGCTCGTGCGAGAAAACAGTGGTGAGCCTGGATCACAGCCCCTGGAAATCTTTACTTAGAACTCCCACTCCTAGGGCAGGAGAGATGGCTTGCAGGTTGAGATCACAGGCTGTTCTTCCAGCCCCTTCTGTTTCCAGCACCCATAAGGCAGCTCACAGCTCTCTGTGACTCCAGTTCCAGGGGATCTGGCATTCTCACACAGAAGGCACACAGGCAAAACACAAATGCACATAAAAGAAATAATCTTGGGGGGGGGGGAGGAAACTCCCATCCCTTGGAGATGCTGTTGGAGAAATAAGCCAAGCAGAACCTAAGACTGGGACTTCAAATGGGGCTGTGGCTTTTGCCCCATCTGGCAGATGTGCTTATCAGCCCACACAGTAGACTTCTGGTGGCAAGGCAGAGGAGGCATCTGAGATGCACACATGCTATTTCATAACAGCCAGCCTGTGCCAGACAAAACAGAATTCACAGATCAGACAGCAAGGATTTAAAGTGAAAATTAAAAGAAAGATCTGTGTCTTAGGATTGATGGCTGCAGTTATTAAAGCCACGTGGCAGGCTCAATCGAGTATGGGAAGGAATCAGGGACGTGATCCCAGGAGGAGGACAGGCTGTGAGGATACAGGGAGACTCGGGGGAGCTGACAGGCCGTGTGGGCAGCCCACTCACAGGGCAAAAGAGAGACGAGAACAGAGAAGGATGGGCCCAAGGCCTGATGGGAAATGCAGAACCTGACTTCTGTGTAATCCGTGTTGGCAGTGATGTGGCAGAGTGGACGCCATACCATAGGACCCTCACACGGGAAACAGAGAGACAGGGAAACCCCAGAATATCACAGTTTTGAGAAGAAAGACATTCTCCACTGGAAAAGGCTCACAGGAGAATGGGAGGATGGGTTACAAATATAAATTTAAAAGCATATCCTACTTAGACACATCAAAGTGCAATTTAAGTTGATCAAAGGAAAGAGAGCAGCCTAAAATATTTAAAAGAAAAGCAGGAGGCTGAGCGTGAAGCTTGATTGGTAGAAGGCTGGCCTAGTGTGTGGGAGGCCCTGGGCTCAATCCCTGCACTGCATGAATTGGCCACGGTCTTGGGTGGCTCTCATGCCAGAGATAGAGACAGGGGGTTAGAAGTTCAGGGTCATCTTCAGCTGCTGAGAGAGCCTAGCTTGGGCTCCATGAAATCTTGCTTAAACAACAACGTGGGAAAATGGGGCCAGCAAGATGCCTCAGTGGGTAAAGGTGCCCATGGCCGAGCCCCATGACCTGGCTTTGATTCCAAAGACACTCATGGTAGAAAGAGAGATCTACCTGAACGAGGTGTCCTCAGGCCTCCACATGTTTTCCTTGGCACATGTGTTGTGTGTGCACCCTTGCACACATACAAAGGCACACAATAAATAAAAATTTTAATGAACCTATAAAATACGGCCTATAAAGGTTCAGCATAAATAAGAAAGAGAACCACTTAAGGGTCTGGATTTACTGCTAAGAATGAGCTGTCCACAGTTGAGAGGGAAGGGGTCTCGCCTCTAGAATGGGGTGCACCCACAGGATGCAGACAGTGTAGGCAGAACTTCTACCCAAGCACAAGACACTTACCATAAACTACAGAAATGCCAGCTGTGGTGTGTGAAAACCCACATTTTGAAATAAAAGAGCAGAAGAAAAGTTCTGTTTGGGGTACAGCAGTCTCAGGAGTCTGGCACGATCTCCTCCCTGAACACCAGGGAACGCTGGGTCCATTACAGCTGGCATCGCTGAATGGAAAGCAAAGTTCACAACAGAAAACAGAGGCAACTTCGAGAGTGAGTGACCATTGGTGAGCTTCAGTGCAGGGCACAGGCTAGCATGGGCTAAACATGGGCTAGCATGGGCTAGCCTGGGCTAACATGGGCTAGCCTGGGCTAACATGGGCTAGCCTGGGCTAGCCTGGGCTAACATGGGCTAGCAAAGGCTGAAGGTGAGAGACCTGAACCTCCAGGAGTGGAGTCCAAGGCCGATGTGTCTGATAAACCAAGACTGCTACCTCAGAGGAGCAGGTAGTAAAAACATCTACTTCCCAGCAAGGGGGCAGTAATGGCCGGACTTAGGTCAAGCTGACACAAGCGAGGCTCATCTGAAAGAAGGGAATCTCAACTGAGAAAAGTGTCTCCATAAGATCAGGCTGTAAGACATTCTCTTAACTAGTGACTGATGAGGTGGGGCCCAGTCCTTTAGCAAGCCATGGGGAACCAAGGCTGTACGCAGCCCCCGTCCATGGCTTCTGCATCAGCTCCTGCCTCCAGGTTCCTGCCCTGCTAGAGCTCCTGTCCTGATTTCCTCCAGTGAGGGACTACAGTATGGAAGTGTAAGCCAAAGGCCCCTCCCTCCCCAGGCTGCTCTGGTGGTACTAGTGACCCTAACCAAGATGGAGGTACAATGGCTTTCCTCAACCTTGCCCGAGAGCCTTCAGGCTGTCCTTTGAATCTGTATGGGCTGTCCAGGCCAGCTGTACCACGGCAGGGCAATCGACACCATGCACATTGGTGCAGAGACAGCAGAAGCCAAGTTGACATAAATGTCCTCTGGATAAGGCACAGAGCTGCCATGGCTCGGATGTGCAGGGTCCCTAAAATGGACTGACTGGGGTGAGGGGGCTGGAGAGCTGGCTCTGCATCGAGGGCACACACTGCTTTTACAGAAGACCTGAGTTTGGTCCCCGTATCCATGATGGGAATTTCACAACAGCCTCTAACTCCCTCTCCGGGGGATCTGACGCTCCCTCTGGCCTTTGAGAGCATTGGCCCTCACAGGCACACATACACTCACATACCTATAAGTAGAAAATGAATAAATGAATTTTTTAAAATAAAAGGAAAAAAAGAAGGCTCCTGTATAAAGACCTCTCTAGATATGTAATATGGGGAACTGCCAATTGTTTTCATTCTCACTAAAGTTGGATGGGGAGGGCACCAATTGGGGACTAAGCGTTCAAATACACGAACTTATGGGGGCCATTCCTCATCCAACCTCCTGCAGGCAGTTAAGGCCAGCACGGTTTTATGCAGCCCTCCACTGCGCTGCTGTAGGTGGGGACATCAGATGAGACCCAGTAGTGAATATCAGGAGCAAAGTCTAAACCAGATCACATTAAAACAGGAGCAGTGGGGTAGGCAAGATGGCTGAGTGGGTACAGCGGCTTGCTACCCAGCCTGAAGACCTGAGGAAAATGCCCAGGCACCTCTTGATGAAAGGGGAGAAGCAGTTGCTACGGGCTGTCCTTCCGACCTCCACACTAGCTGTGTTACACCCCTCCCCAAACTAAATAAACCAATGTGCCTCTCAGCCCACCATAATCCCAGCTCCCAGTGAGCCGCCGTGAGCTGCACATTCACTTTTTTGTCGTCTGAATAACACGGAAATGATCTGAGCCGGCCACCATGTTCCACCACGCTCCACCACGCTTCTTTGTTCGTAGGAATGTGGAGAGGATACCCTGCCTGCCTTCGTGGAGACTGAGAAGAGCTACACTTGAAGGTCCACAGGTGCTTGCCTGGCCCTGACAGCACTGTGGGGTCCACTCGGGGTGCAGCTGACTGGAGCCACCTGTGGTCACGGCCGGGCTACACAACCCTGGGGCTGTATTCTTTGCCGTGAGATGATTGCGTCTCAACCAGCTGGATCAACTGCAGAGCTATCTATGCAAACTAGCAGTTAAAATGCCATAAATAACTCAATTGGACACTTCACCGGAAGGTTATTTCCATCCTATACAAAAGGGCTTATGCAACTGCCATGCCGACCGGGAGGAAGCTCATGCCTTCCTCTCTGGGTGGACTCCCTATTCATGCAGCCCTGAGATCTGGATGCGATTCAGAGGAAACTGAACCTCACGTCACACCCCTGCCCTGCCTCCAACAATGTTCCCTACACAGGGACTCAACCAGCCACCGCCAAGAGGAACAAGCCAACACAAAACGCTCAGACACAAGACAGCCACCTTTGTCATCTCCCGTGTTCCTGTTGGGAGGTTGGGATCAACTCTTCGACACTCAGTCCTCAGTGGTTTCAGAGAGGGAGATCTTCAGCACGCCTATGCCCAGCACTGAGTCCCACACATCCAGTAGACAGCGCTGACTGACAGCCAGCCCACAGCTGTCATTGAGGCAAGTAACTTCTTCACATGCTCCTGGTTCCCAAGAGCGCTGATGTCAAGGCTGTGAGTCCTGCTAAGGCTCATTCCTGAAAGTCTACTTCTAGTGCCTACTGCTGGTCACAGCAGGTGTCAAGCTCAGGGGTGAGGGATGTGCACCCCGCTCAGCTGGAGTTGCAGCCTGAGCGTATAAGATTTGGTGGAGCAGGATATCCCACGGTGCCCACCTCCATGAGCCCCTGAGATGTAGAGAGGTCCCTACGTGAAGATGAGAAGCAGGCTAAGCTGGCCATTCCCGACACCGTCAGCTTCTTTCTCCACTCCACTGCCTGCCTCAGCTCTCTCTGCACAGCTTCTGCTCTCAGAACTGAAGAGACCATCTGCCCTCTGGTCAACATACCAGCACATGCTGGATCCTGGATCCTTGAGCTTTCCTACTTCATCCGTGAGCACACAGCAGCCCTACCCTGAGGAACCAGGAACAAATCCAGGTGGTATGTATGGAGAGTCTGCCATCATCCTCAGAGTGCTTTGTGTGAGTTTCAGACACTCGAAGGGGTCTCAGGTGACAATGACTGACTCCCATATATGACAGCTTTTGAGACATGGCCCCCAAAGCTAGCAGAACACAAACGTTCAGATGACGAGTCTGTATGAGCAAGAAGACATATGGTGGACCCAGGATGAGAAAGCCTAGGAGAGAAACCTAGAAGGGGCTGGGGAATAATGTAGACCCAACTCTGGGTGAGGTGGACACTGTCAGAAGCTCCAGAGGAGGTGGCAGTCTGTCCTGCTCAGTGGGTTTAGAAAATGCTCTTGCCTAGCAGAATTCTAAGTTAGTTAGGAAAGCTACATTCTTAGTCTTGCAACCAGAACATACTCAGAATCCTGACTACCCACCATGACAATCAGCCTCTTTTGTGGCAGTTGTGACAGTCCCCCTTTCTGGACTGTGGCCTTGGTTTCTGCATCCTGCAGGAACCCAAATGAGCCTGCTGTGGCGTACACAGGAGGCTTCTCCAAGACTTCTAGTGCCGGGAGCCCGATTAAAGGCACTGGAACGGAAAAGTGACAGAGGTGGGACCAAGGATGAAAATGGTTGTTTCTCAGGGGTCATTGTGATGATTGTCTTGTGGACCCTCCAAAGAAAATGGTTCTAAAGAGTGAGCCCCCCCCCCTTAGCTTCCTGCTTCTCTTCTCAATCCCTCTGGGATGTGACAAGAGCCATCCTGAGGTCCCCACTGGAAGCAGAACTGATAGGGCCGCCCAGCCTTGGACTTCCAGGCTCCCAAAATGTAAAGACCCAGCTACCCCAATCCCCACGGGTTCCAGGCATGGTCCAGAGGCCGCAGGACCGCTGCCCTCCCTGGACATTGCTTCTGGCAGATGTGTTGTGTGGTTCTGCCATCCGTCCCTGGCCCTCCCTGCCTACGGTGCCTTCATGTCTAACCCCCTCCTGGGATGTCATTTCCAGGCTTCTGCTTTTCCATGGCAATTCATCACTCTGGATTTAAGAACTGTTGGCTTAAGGATTCCCTTTGACACTCTCCCTGCCTTATTTGCCTTTCGGCCTGAAGTTATCAGCCGGGTTCCAGAGACTGCCTCCTCAGGCCTTGGCTCCTTCAGAGCCTCCCCAGGCGGGGCTGTCAGCTTGCATTAGCTTTACACAGCCTGGAGAGTGTCTGGGCGGAGAACATTTCCAAGCTGACTCTCAACCAGGCATGGGCAAACCTGTGAGCCCCTCTTTCTGCAGAGGCCAAAGTTTGGGAGTCAGCAGAGGCTGACTTCTGAGCTCAGAACGGCTGCCTCACTGAGTGGGTGGGGATCAGGGCGATGGCTGCTCCCTCAGCCCTCTTTGATGGAAGGCTCCCTCAAGGAGGCCCTGCTCATGTGGGTTCTTTCCTTCGCACATGTGTGGCCCTTCTCTGGGAGGGCTACCCTGAAGCCAAGGAAGAAGGACAACGCTGGGGTCCAGGAGAATGAGAGCCAGGCTAGGTCCTGGGCATTTCTGAGTGACGATATGAAGGGAATTATGCATTCAAGCCCACAGAGGTAAAAACCCCTTACTCCTCTATCTTCTTCATCCTTAAACAATTCCACATTCTCTCCCACCTGTGTTGAACCCCAACTTCTCTCACAGACAAGTTCCCTACTCAGCGTGAAGCCCAACTTCAGAGTGTCGCCGTTCGCTTCCCTATCACTGATGGGGATCTAATACCAGAACCGAGAGGAGCCTGGTTCACAACGCCCTTTGCCAAGGAGCTCTTGAGTGAGTGCCAATGCGTTCACCACAGCATACAGCCGAGTCACAGGAACCTGCCCCTGGCTCACTTCCCTGACCTTGGAGACTTCTTGAGCTGCTGAAATGGCCCCTTGAGTTTCTGCCTGGAACCCTGAGGTGGCTGAAACACTGTGGCAGGACTTGGGATCCAAGACTCTGCTTCCAGGAAGTTCCCTCAGGACCATCTGAGACCCCATGTCCTAAGGCTACCTTCCTGTTCATGTCATCCCATTTTTGGGCTCTTCTTCTCATGGTCCAGCCAAAGGTTCCATCCACTGAGGCGATGGTAGACAGCACTTGTCCACTGGGTGGGATCTGGTGTTGCCTGGGAGACTCACCTCCAGGCATGTATGTGAGGGACTTTCTGTATCACACTAAGTGGGCTCGACATACCCACTGAATAAAAGAAGAAAGCGAGCTGACCGCCGCCACTCGTCTCTCTCTGCTTCCTGACTGCAGATGCGGTGTGACCGGCTGCCTCATGTTCCTGCCTCCACGTCTTCCCCATCAGGATGGGTGGAACTATCAAACTGTGAGCCAAAGTGAATTCTTCTTCAAAAAACTTGCTTCTGTCAGGTGTTGTGGAAGTCAACCTCATGAAGGAAAAAGTGGGATAGAGAGTCAGGTGCCACAGGCTTCTGTGACTCTTGGAAAAGCCCTGACCTGCCACACACAGTGTTAGATCAGAGAAACAGAGACCATGGCAGTGGCCGCTTCCTGTCTTCATGGAAGTTCTCACAGGTGAGGATGCTCCTTGAACTCTTTTTGAGTTACCTCATCAGGGAGGGCTTTCACTGGAGCACAGTGATGATGTGATAAGGCATGACTGGCCAAGAATTTAGGGGCTTGGGATTAGCTCAAATATTGTATGTAAGCTCATGGGCTGGGCAACAAACTCAGATCTGCACCCTCATGCTGGTCTCCAGACTCAGATTTCCTGAGATTTGTCACGTGACTCAGTTGTCTCTCATCCCTGATCCCACAAGGTATTTTGTCACAGCAATTCGAGAAGTGGCCAGTGCATTCATCCTGAGCTGCATTCTAGCTCTTGTCTCTGCTCTCCAACTGAACAAGATGTTCAAGACGCCTCCTCTCGAATTCTGGAAACTTCCCTTCTACTTGCCCACCATATATGAGTCCTAGAGGCTCGCCAGATCCCCTACAAAGGTCTCCACCTTGAGAAAAGCCTCAAACCTGTCCCATACCCTTCTCCCTCTCCTCTTCATGCAGCACTGGAGACAGGAAAGGAGAGGGGAGTCCTAGAAGTCATAGCTGCAAGCTCAGTTATGGCTGCTTTCTCATTGTGAGCTCACAGGAGAGAGTTCTCTGCCCTCTCAGAGACAGCCAGGTCTATGGTCAATGGTCTAGGGCTTGTCCCAGGAAGCATGCTCCACCTTTTTCCAAGGAAAGTCTGCAAGTTCAGTTTACATGTGAATGTGGAAGGCAAGCACAGCTCTCTTGACCCCACCCCCCAGCTGAGGAGGCACCAGGAGACAGGGAGTTGAGTATCCTGGTCTGGGGTCTGTTCTTGGGTGGGCACTCTGAAGTGACTGTGGTGGTTTCTTCTAACTCCTGCGGTATTTGTGAGCTTCCTGACACTGTAACCATCACCTCAGATACTTTATAAGAGGGAAGATGTAATTTGGTAGCAGCTGTCTGGACAAAAGGAACAGAGTACCAGGACAAGCTCAGGTAAACAATGTAGCAAAAGGGAACAGAGTACCAGGACAAGCTCAGATAAACAATGTAGCAAAATCACTAACTTTATGGCGGGAGAGAGGAAATGAAAAGCAAGAGGAGGGGCTGGAGTCCCGCCATCCCCTTAAAGGTCAGCCCCTGTGGTCTGAAGCTCAGGTCGGACCTCACACCAGATCAGATCAGACCTCCCAACACTTCGTAGCCACCTGTCACTGGGGTTCAAACCATAGCAAATAGGCTTTAGGGGACATGTCAGGTTTTACTATGGCACCCAGAGAAAAGAGCAAAGACAGGATACACTGGACAGAGAATTGTGAATTCTGACATCCTTTTTTGTTGGTTTTATTTTGTTTTGTTTTTCAAGACAGGGTTTCTCTGTGTAGCCCTGGCTGTCCTGGAACTCACTTTGTAGACCAGGATGGCCTTAAACTCAGAAATCCACCTGCCTCTGCCTCCCAAGTGCTGGGATTAAAGGCGTGAGCCATCACTGTCCGGCAATTCTGACATCCTTTAACTCTTGATCATCTTGAAAAAAAAATCCTTAATTAGTTAATCAATTAGTTACAGGTCTTATCATGCTAGGCAAGTTCTACAACTGAGCTGTGGTCCCACCTTCACCTGCCCCACACTCCCTGTTTCAGTATTCATGTGTGTCCAGGTGCATGTCTATATAGCTCTATGTGTATATGTGAGGATGCATGTGAAGGCCAGAGAATCTACCTCATTGTTTTGAAACTGGGCCTTTCTCTTGCCAGATAGGCTAAGCTGACTGAGCAGAGGACTAAGAGATTCTGATGTCTCCAACGTCCCCAAGCTGGGCTCACTAGCATGCACCTCCTCTGTGGTGGTTTGAATATGCTTGGCCCAGGGAGTGACACTATTTGGAGGTGTGGCCTTGTTGGAGGAAGTTTGCCATTGTGGACATGAGCAATGAGACCCTCCTCCTAACCACATGGGAGCCAGTCTTCTGCTAGCAGCCTTCAGATAAAGATGTGGAACTCTCAGCTCCTCCTGCACTGTGTCTGCCTGGATGCTATCATCTTCCTGCCTTGATGATAATGGACTGAATCTCTAAACCTATAAGACTAACCCCAATGAAGTGCTGTCCTTGTGAGAGTTTCCTTGGTCTTGGTGTCTCTCCACAGCAGTAAAACCCAAATTAAGACGGGCTCCTTGCCTTTTTTTTTGGGGGGGGGGGTTGAGGGTATTGAGCTAATGTATCCCTGCTCACAAGACAAGATCCTGACCTACTGAGCCATCTGCACTCTGCAAAGCTTTGCCCATACATCACTCTAAAGCAAGAACAGCTCTTCTCACCCCAGTACCCACAGCTGTAGCTCCCATATCTAACTTGAAGTAGACTCAAGTTCTTGACCATGCTGTGGACCGTGGACCTGAGAAACCCTGAGAAAATGCTGGTCTCACTGGCCAGAGCCACAAGCCATTCTTCACCTGTGAGTCTCATCAGAAGCCCCACCCAGGATAGATGCCCCACCCAGGATGGATGCCCCGCCCAGGATAGACACCCTGACATTAGACTCTCAGTATTCAGCCTCTGCCTCTTCCCATGACAGGGAAAAGGTGTTCATGAGACATGGGCCCTGGCTACTCTTCTCCCACTGCCTACCGAGTTGGGGAGAGCAGCAGGAGCTGTAAGACCATCTGAAACCAGCAGCTCCTTGAAAGCTCCTCCTCCTTCTCCAGCCCTTAGTGACACATGTGCCTCCAGCAGACACCCCCTTAGCCCACCTGTGATCTGCCCTTTGCATATCTCTTTTGTTTCTCCTTGCACCAGGCATCTTCCCTTTGAGGCTCCACCCCTTCAGCAATAGTGCCCAGGTAGGACTGGGATGCAGAACTTGGCTGGAAAGATTTCTTCTATTTGGAGCAATGGTTCAGTTTTTCAGTTGATCTGAAAACATGATCTTTACAGAGATGGGAGTCAGCCTCTAATTTAGTTGCCTGAGGAGTCCCGAAGCCTCTGTGCCAGCGTGATGATCAGAATTAGACTTGGTGGCAATTGTCCAGGTGAAAGATCGGAGGTCCTATGAGCCTTTGCAACTGGAATGAGGGCAGACTCACAGACCTTACCTGACAGCCCCCGGATACCGATGCGGGGAACCTGAACTCCTCTCTGCACCCTCACCTCCAGACTTGGTTGCCTACAGGGCACGGCTGCTTCTGCAGATAAATGTGGCCCAGCAAATGACTTAATGCTGACAGGAGGGTGATCCATAAGGTCTTCCAGCCTCACTCTCCATGATTGAACATCGGGAGAATATGAAGATAAGACGTATGGACAGTTCTGGGGTGCCCCTTCCCCCCCCCAACCCCAGGCCTAGAAGCCAGGATACGCCCAGTTCCCTGTGTTCTTTGTCCTATCCTATTTGCTGGGAAACCAGACTTGGAATGGGCTAATGAGGGATCCCAAACCTGCCAGCATGTAGATGATGACACCCAGGAAGCCCCCAGTACTGCCCTCCTCCGCCCAGTAATATTAGGGTGGGTGGGTGCTACTGGGCATAGCCTCCCTGGCTGGGGAACGTACCCAGCAAAGGGAGGCTTCTTATCCAAAGTCAGTGTTTCCTTTGGAGGCTCTGAATTTCTCACCAGAAGTTTATTCCCCCACAGATGCATAAAGCAACTAATTAAAAGAATCTAGGAAGCTAGGGAAATCTCCCAGGAGCAAGAAAGAGCAGTCATTGGAGAGATGAGCGTATGTAGGCCATGAATAGCCATACTTTCTTATAAAAATGACTTGTGTGTGTGTATATATGTATAGTGTGAGAACACATGCTTGCCACAGCGTGCTTGTAAATGCCAAATGACAACTTGAAAGTCAATTTTTCTCCTTATACCTTGCTGTCTAGTGGTTTTGCTGGGCTACATACTTTAACATGGCTGCTCCACAAGCTTCCAGACTATTCTCCTGTCTCACTGTGTGACAGGATTCACAGACACTCACAAGCACTCACAGGCACACACAGGCACACAGGCACACACAGGTACACACAGGCACTCACAGGCATACACAGGCACTCACAGGCACTCACAGGCACTCACAGGCACTCACAGGCACACACAGGCACACACAGACACTCACAGGCACACACAGACACTCACAGGCAAACACCACCATGCCTAGTTTGTATGTGTTCTGGGAACCAATCCCAGGTTACCAGGCTTGTGACGTACACACTTTAACCCAGTGAGCCACCTTCCCAGGTCTGCCCATGATTTTACATCAGGACAAACTATCAAGATAGGACAGGGGTGGGGGTGGGGACACAGGAGGGGCAGCTGAGCGAGTTAGGCTGGAATGGTGCCACCACTCAGGGCTGTGGAGAGCCTTCCATCCCAAGAGCACTGAGACCCAGGAAAGGAGACTCCATTCTGGACTACCTGAGATGCAGAGGGACAGATGAAAAATGCATGGGTTCCTTCCCGGGCGTTACAGAAGAAAACGGGAAAGTGTGGAAGAGAGAGGGAAGAGAAACTAAGGAGGAAGAAGAAGAGGATACTGGGGAAGAAAGAGAGGTGAGGCGGGAGAGGAGAAAGAGAAGGAGAAATAATAAACAAAAAGAGAGAATCTTGTCTTTATAAATGACCCAGTGGCCAGTACTTTATAACAACAAGAATGGATGGACTGGGAACCCCCCCCCCCCCCGCGCCATTTTAATCTGTAAAACATCCAAGCAGTGGGACGTGTGTGACCCTATCATGTATATGAGTCCTGGTCTCTCAGTTTTAGCCAATTTCTAGACTCACAGGCACCCAGCAGTTCTGGCTGCTCTCTGTCATTCTCTAAATGACAAACAAGTTTTATGCCAAGCCCTATAGAGTATTCCTGGCTTGTCATTCCCCCTCCCGACATGTACCTCCGGCCATTAACATTTTGCACACAATAGCAAAAAACACATTCCCTCTGGAATTTATAGAGATGGCTATTTTAATCATCTTTTATGGTGTATCTTAATTATATATCATTTTTAATGACAGTTGAAAAAATAAGTTATTCTTGCTGACACTTTTATGACCTATTTAATATCGCAGATCAGGGGTTTTATTGTATTGCATTCTGGGTATTATACACAAACCAGGGGAGAGGAGGGAGGATTGCCTGGCACAGCGGCACACAGTGGGAGGGGGCAGGCCACTCTTACAGTAGAATTCTTCCAGATTACATGGTGTACTGGGGCTCTCATTTCTGGGTCTGTATAATAATTGTAATTTTACTGCAAAAGCCGAGTGTTGGATAAAAACTTCACTTCAGGGGTAATTTAATTTAATATAAAAGCTCTGCCCAGGGTCAATGTTACAGAAAAACAGGATTTGAGAGCCAGCCCCCTGCTTCTGACAAAAGCTGCCTGCCTTCCCTCTCACAACAGCCGCTATCTTCTGTGGCGCTAGGCAGTATGATCTCTTAATACCATTTATGTACACAAGGGAGAAGAAAGCAAATGATACACTCAGTGTGTGCGGGCGTGTGTGTGTGTGTGTGTGTGTGTGTGTGTGTCCACAGAGGGACAGGTGTACCCACTGCATGCATGGAGGCCAGAAGACAAACCTCCGGTTTCATTCTTGAGCATTCTTGAGCACTGTCCACGTCTGCCTGGGACCGGGTTTCTCACTGGACTGGACTTCACCTCCTTAGCCATCGCAGCTGGCCAGTGAGCTCAGGGCATCTGTCAATCTTTGTCTTCCAGATGTTGGGATATCCAGTGCATGCTGCCACCCCTGGTCTATTTGTGTTTGAGTTTTGGGACTCGACCAACTGAGCCATGCCTCCCCTAAGCCCAGGACTCATGAATTATTGAGCCAATTACATGTTGGCCTCTTTTTAAAAGTTTTGAATATCGGATAGTTCTAAATAGAGCTGCTCCCTCCCAGGACCTCTGCACACAGTGTGTTGGGGCTGAGTGGTGCTGAGCAGAGCTCATGGATGGTCAAGTGGCTCCTTCTTACAATTCCAGCAGGGCCCTGCCCTTGCTCAGCCTGGTGGATCAAGTGGGAACAGCACCCAGGCCCATCATAACCTCTGAATGGAGGGGTCATTGAGGCAGATAGTCACTTCTGAGCTCGTCAGCGTGTGGTGGCTGTTCTTGGTTGGCAGCAGAACTATATCTGGGATTCACTAAAACCCAAATGTCTGGGCATACCCGTGAGCAACCTTTTCTCAATTCTATCATTTAAAGTGGGAAAACTCACGTCTCATTCACATAGTTTAGGTGCAGAGTCACCTTTGACCCATATCATCTGAGGTGGGGAGGTGCTGACACCTTCCATCTGGGCCACACCTTCTGCTGGCAGCCTGGGGGGCTGGGGGAGGGAGGGGAAGCTTGCTCTATCCTTCCTTGCCTGCTTGCTTTTGCTAGCAAGCTCCTTCCTTCACTGGCCATAGAGCCTGCTTCGTCAGGGTTCTGGCGTATACTCAAGACCAGCTGAGATATCCACCCTTGCAGACTGAACAACCTACTGATAGACAGCCATTGTTGTATTAGCTGGACCATCGCCTGTAAGGAACCCTAATAAACTCCCTTTATAGATACACTCATTGTATAAATTCTCTTCCTCTGGAGAATCCTGACTAGCACACTGTCCTTCTCCCACTGGTCCTGAGCTTGCTGATACAGCAAATGTAATCATTAGCTTGTTGCCTCCTAGAACCTGAGACCCTCCAGCCAGGATCACCTCATATGGTGGCTGCCACCAGATGGGAACAGCCCACAGGTCCAGATGCTGAGTGTGCGAAGGGTCAGTTACTCAAGTGCACACCCAGGCAGAAGTCCTCATGGGCCTTCGGCAGTGCAGGAAAACTATCAGACGGAGTCTTGCCCTTTAAGGAAATAGATTCTTGAGCAGGGCCGTAAAAAGGGGAGGGGCTTCACTGTAAAGAGGCCTAAAGCAGACACTCCTCATTGTAGGGTCCTGAAGACTGAACTGATGACAGCCATGCGTCCAGATGTGTATGGTAATAAAGGCTCCTTACAGCTGTGCAGAGGTGACGGTGGCTTTTCTGAGGGAGAAGTTGGCGCCTCTGGGAAGTCTCATTTTTTCCAGCTGCACAGAACTTGCTCAGGAGGAGCTGGGCTGACCTCAGTCACAGCATCAGGTTACACACTCCAGGGTGACATGTCCAGGAGAAGCAGGAGCCAGCTTTCCACAGGACTCCAAGGGGAAGGGTGTGATCCACCAAGAGCTCATGCACACACTTAAAAGCACAGTGATTTGTTTCCAGGATGCTGCTATTGTGTCTGTGCCCCTCCGTGCTCTATAACACCTCCGCTTGCTGGGATACACCTATCTCCATAGTCAGGACCACCTGAGTCTGCCCAAGGCCGCCCCTCAGATCATCCTCCACATCCGATTTTTATGATTTAGTTGTTTATTTTCATGTGTATGAGTGTTTGCCTTGTATGTATGTATGTCTATGCACCACATGTGTGCCTGATGCCTGCGGAGACTGGAAAAGGATATCGGATCCCCTGGGACTGGAGTTACAGTCAGTTGCAAGTCGCCGTGTGGATGCTGGAAACCAAACTCTGATCCTTTGGAAAGGCACCCAGTGCTCTTAATTGTCAAGCCATCTCTTCAGCCTCCCTCCATCCCTTTCTTGCCTCATGGACAGGTCTGCAGGAAGCAATGGCCTCCACAGGGGCCAGAGATAAATTCAGAATTGTACCAGGAGGCACAAAGAACAAAGCTGCCAGTGTGGACTCACTGTTCCGACGCACTCGGCCTGCATGAGGCCTCTCCCCTCTGCAGAGTTCGGAGGAGAGTGACAGGAAGACTTCCTGGCCTCACCCCCAGCACTCCATCTCACCGGAACACCAGAATGGTCTGTGAGCACCCTGGAAAACTGTTCAGGAATACTGTTTTCCAGTATTCCTGAAAATAAGCTGATGTCGTGGCTAGACCCCGCCCAGCTCTTCTCCCCGCTCCCCTGCCCATGGTCAGCAGTGAAACGCCTTGACCTAGGTCCCACACTTTCACACCTATGAATGGCCAGATCTATGCCCAAGAGAAGCATCTGTGGGTTGTGACCCAAAACGGGGATGTTAAAGACTACACTAAACACATTAGTCTGGAAAACTTCGGCAACGTACAAGGTTATCTGAACACACAATGAACAAACTTAACTCTAAATCAAACAAATTTTTGATTTGCAATGCTTGGCTAAAAACTATGTGGATTACTGATTTGGTGTGTGTGTGTGTGTGTGTGTTACATGTGAATACAGTGCCCTCAGAGGACAGAAGAGACCATTAGATTCCCTGAAACTGATTGCAAGCCATCTGACACGGGTGCTAGGAACCTATCTTGGGTCCTCTGCAAGAACAATAAATCCTTTTTAACAATTGAGCAACCTTTTCCAGCCCCCTGACTTTTCATTTAAAAAAATTCAATGAATTTTGACTTATAATTAGGATAGAATTTCCAACAATTTCTGAAGTGACATTAGCCAAACTTTTGCACTTTTTACTATGTATTTAAAGCAGTATTTGGGATTCTAAGTCAAAATATCCACTCTGAAATACATCAGATGCTACGTCCTGCAGACTCAAATATTCAGCCAAGATTTAATTCTTTTCCTAAAAATAACCAAGTGCATTTGTCTCCACATGCAAATTTACTTTCTTCCTTAATAAGATGGAAAATTATATGTACACCAAAAATTGTTTTTAAAACAAATATCCTTATGATGTATTAGCCATAAATGTTTTATTTATACATCTAATTTATTTATGCACAGGCTTCTGTAAAAATTTCTTCAGCAAAAAGAGGGTGAAAAATCTTAAGGACTCCTGTTTTAGATCATGTGGGTGTGGTCATAGCCGGATTATCCTTCGGTTAGTTTTTTCTTGTTGTGATGAAATATGTAGTGGTGGGGGCAACGGAGAAGGGAGGGCTTACTTTGGTGCCTGGGCTTCGTGGTTTTGGTCCATGACCTGATGGCTGCGTTGCATTTAGGACACAGCACAGCCTCCGAGCAGAAGGGCCTGGCAGAGCAACGCTGTCTGTTATTTATCTCACAGCCATGCCAAAACACCTGGCAAAGCTATTTAGGAAAGAAAGGTTTATCCTGGCTCACAGTTTGGGAAAGCAGACCTACAGAGTGTAAGGAACATGCTAAGACAGTTTCTCTACTCCGGACTGTGTGGCATCATTTGATCAGTGGCAAGTTCCCCATCTGCATGGCTGGCTGGTGGTCTCACTTTCCCTACTCTGGACTGTGTAGTGCCATCAAGGCTCCCCATCTGCATGGCTGGCTGGTGGTCTCCCTTCCCTGGAGGCTGACCCATCTTGGGCACTGAACTGGAGGCAGAACCTTTCAGTCACCCTTGCTGGTTTCTGTCCCTCCCTAATATCCTGCTTTTGCATAGTTGGTGAGCTCTGGGCTTGGTGCCTTATCCTATCCACTGGTCTGTCTGCTACACATACTCACTGGGTAGATCTGTCTGACAGCTAGTTTTCCCAAAGCTGCCCTCTCTACCTAGAGCAGCCTTGGACCATCAGACTGCCACCCCCTGTCTCATCCAGAAGTGTTACCGTGTGGATCTTAGATAGGTTTTCCAGACTCCCTTCTCTGTTCTCCTTTGGGGTTTTGCCTGTCTTCCATCAGTTCCCACCAGCCATCTTCTTACAGTCTAGTTAGAATGGGGTCTGGGGATTGTACTGGGTTGCAATTCAGCACAAAGGACAGTGACCATTCTGGGTCAAGACAGCGTGACTGTGCTGAGTCAAGAAAGGGTGATTGTGCTGGGTTATGATTCCTCACGGGCATGGGACTCTACTGGGCCTTAAGTCTTCATGAGGCAAGGGAGTCTACTGAGTTTTGAGTACTACAGGGGAGGAGGTGGTCACCCAAGGTAGTGAGTCCATAAAGAGCAAGGGTATTGGCTGGATCATGAGCTAGATCCCGCCCCTCCGTTCTCAGAATTCACAGTTCACAGTCCTCCCCTGAGCTGTTGCCATGGCTCCTGTAGCTTCTCGACTGACCTCCCTCCCCTGCCTCCCCTTTCTCCTCATGACTGTTTGAGTCTGTTCATCCATTCACTCTTGGATGGGTGTTTGCAGGTATTTCCAGTGTCTGGCTCTTGCAGATAAAGCTGTGTGAACCATTGTGTACTTGCCTTTGAACATGCAGATGTTCCTGTTCTCTTGGGTAGATACCGAGGAGTATAGTGACTGGATTCCAGGATGCAGTCTCACATAACTCTAGGAAGCTGCCAAAATGACTCACAGGGTGACCTTAGCATTTCACTCCTACTCTCTTTCGCTTTAAAAAAAAAAAAAAAAGACAAACCATGTGTTCTCTCTCTCTCTGTCTCTCTCTGTGTCTCTGTGCGTGCGTGTGTGTGTGCGTGTGCATGTGTGTGCATGTGTGTGTATGTATGTGTGTGTGTTGTATAATGGATGGGTGCATGTTTGTGAATGTATATGATGTTTGCATGTGTGTACATGCGTGTGTGTCTGTATCTGTGTGTGATGTGTGCATATGTATGCATATGTGTATGTGTCTTTGTATGTCTGATGTGTACGTGCATGTGAGTTTAAGTGTGTGTGTGTGTGTGTGTGTGTGTGTCCATGGGAGTGAGATTTCCTGGTGCCGGAGCCACTAGAAGCTATATGCTACAGCCCAACGTAAGTGCTGGGAACTGGACTCAGGTCCTCTGGAAGAGCAGTAATCCTTCTTGACCACCGCTTTAAGTCTCCTTACACCTCCCTTCATCCTTGATGTTTCTTAGCCATTTTCTATCCATTGACTCCCACGCCCTCGCCCCCAGGTCCCCACTCATTGGCTCTAATCCCCTCTGGCCCATACTTCATTGGGAATTAAGCCTGACTTCTCTCCTCCACTGCAGCAGCTCGTTGCAAAGGTCCTGTACCCATCCTCGCTGCCATCCTGAGCAAAGCCTCCCACAGGCATCATGGACGGATTGTTCCTCAGTACACAGTCGAACCTTTCAGCTTTCTTCCCACAGGGCCACTCTCGTATTGGGTTTTGAGAGCTCATTATAAATTCTGAAAAGAAGTCTTTTATCAAATATATGATTTTCAAATGTTTCTTTCCAGCCAGCCACTTATCTTTAATTCCTTCAGCATATCTTGTAAAGAGAAGAAAATTTTAATTTTAATGGAGGCCAGCTTATCAACTCACTCTGTTACTGAAGCAATAGGAGTGTCCTCACATCTAAACACCTTTGTCTGATACAGTTCCACTGTTGGGAGTGTCACATCTAAATGCCTTTGTCTAACCCAGCTCCACTGTTGGGAGTGTCACATCTAAATGCCTTTGTCTAATCCAGTTCCACTGTTGGGAGTGTCATCACATCTAAACACCTTTGTCTGATCCAGTTCCACTGTTGGGAGTGTCATCACATCTAAACACCTTTGTCTGATCCAGTTCCACTGTTGGGAGTGTCACATCTAAATGCCTTTGTCTAATCCAGCTCCACTGTTGGGAGTGTCACATCTAAATGCCTTTGTCTAATCCAGCTCCACTGTGTTTTCAGCAGCGGTTTTAAAGTTTGAGGTTTTAGGTTTAAGTTCACGGTTGACTTTTAGTTAATTCTTCCATTTGACCCCAGGCCTTAGTCTGAATCTATGTTATTTCACATGGATGTACAGCAGCTCTGGCCACACACTTGAAAAAGAACCCATTTTGCAGTGAATTACTACTGCACCTTTATTAAGAGTTAGCAGCATGACGGCTTAGTGGGTAATGGTGCCTGCTGCCAAGTGTGACAGCCTGAGTTCAATCCCTGTCCCACACACAAGCTTTTTGAGGTCCCAAGCTAGGTGATGTGTCTTACGATTCTTTCTTCTCCATCAGAGCGGTTTTGACTGGTTTTGCGTGTTCATGTACATTTTAGAAACCATTGTCAAGTTATCAGAAGAAGAGAAGTAGAGGCTCAGCAGGGTGCCCCTGGCAGCATGCTGCAGCTGCAGCCGCACTCAGAGAAAAACAATGTCTCAAAGTCCTTTTGTTCTTGACACGACAATCATGGAGCCTGCCTGCGAGGGAGGGTCTGCGCTGGGTCTTCTGCATATTTGTTACAGTTGCGCAGCTTGCTCTTCTTGTGGGAGTTGGGCTGTCTCTGACTCCTTTGCCTGCTCTTGGGACACTTTTCCTCCCACTGGTTTGCCTTCTCCAGCCTGGATATGAGGGTGTGTGCCTAGTCTCATTGGGACTTGTTATGCTGTGTTCAGTGGATATTCCTGGTAGGCCTGCTCTTTTCTGAGTGGAGGGAAACTGACATTGGGATGTGATGGCTTGAGAGAAGAATAAGTTAAAAAAAAAAAGTGGATTTTTTTTTCTCACATAATATATCTTGATTTCATTACTCTCCTTCCCCCAGGTCCTCCTACATCCCCTCCCATCTGGATTCACCCCCCTTTCTGTCTTTCATTAGAAAATAAACAGGCTTTGAAGGGATAGTACTATACGAAACTATACAATAGCACACCACATCATGCCACACTAAAAGAAAAATGAACACACTGAAGTTGGACAAACAGAAGCCTTAAAATATTAATCCTTGCCAACAGTGAACCACCAATCCCCACTCACTCATATTGTCTGCCTTGTTTTGATGTTTTCAGCAGTGTCTTTAATAACTTGGACTGGTTTCTTCTTAAGTATTGATACATTTCATGCTTTTATCATTGATAATCTATTTTCAACTTCACTTGTTTATTGATAATATAATGAAGTACCACAACATTTTCAATTACTTTTTTTTGACAACAGTAAAGGGATACAATGTATTGTTGACCATATTCAACTTCTCCAATGGCATCTCTCACCCCCTCTCACCACCACCAACCTCCCTCTTCCCAAGTGATCATCTGTACCATCACATTGCCCCCCAGCTCACTTGCTCTCTCTCCTTCTTGCTCTCTCTCACTCTCTCTAGCTCTCTTTTTCTCTCTCCCTATCACTCTCTTGCTCACTCCCTCTTGCTTGCTTTCCCCCTCTTGCTCTCTCTCTTTTGTTCTCTTGTTCTCTCTCTCTTTCTCTCTCTCTCGCTCACTCGCTCACTCTAGCCTTGCTCTAACTCTCTTACTCACTCTCTTGCTTGCTCTCTCTTTTGCTCTCCCTCCTTCTCCCCCTCCCTCTCTCTTGCTCTCTCTTGTTCTTGCTCTCTCTCTCTCTCTCTCTCTCTCTCTCTTTCTCTCTCTCTCTCTCTTTCCCTCTCACTTTCTCAGACTCCATGCAGGTAGTCACAGCTGTGGATTGCAAACATCACACCATTCAGAAGACAGTGTCCCCACATCTTCCCCATCCTTCAGCTCCTACTTCCCTCCTGTCCCCTCTCCCATCCTTCCATCATGGGCTCCAGAGGAGTTGACATCTTTGTCTCATTGGACAAGTAATGAGACCCGCTTTAAGCATTGCCCACTGAAGAAAGAATTTTCTTCAATTAAGGCTAAGAGCAACACTAATATATGCACATAAATATAAATATTTGAAAAGTAGTTTAATTACATGTCCATTTGGAAAAACACTACTAGTGGATTCCCCCATAGGACCTGTGCCCCTGTTCCCCCCAGCTCTGGGCTTTTGTACAGTTCTACAGTACCAGGGGTGTGTAAACCTTTCCCCCTATGAGAAGGCATCTGGTGACCCACCGCACATGCCTGCCACTATTACAGCAGTGGTCTATCTAGCCAGGAAGCCCAGGGTTGTAGCACCCTGAGTCTACAGGGTCACTGAGCACGTTTCTCCCCTGACAGCCTGCACTCCATTCTAATGTGGTGTCTTTGTACCCTGCACGCATGTCTGTGGCATCTTCAGCTTAGCGAGGACCCAGCAGCAATGACAATGGCCTGTATTATTTTAAGAGATCCTTGTAGGAAGGTATCCCACACCTGGCACAGGGATTTGGGTTTGAAAATCAATGGCTTCCTGGAACAGTGTTAACCACCCATGAAGAAAATGTCTGTTTAATATCCTTTTTATTGATAGCATATGTTTTAGCTGGCTGATGAAGTAGGAGGCATCTCTACAGCTTTGATCAACTCTCTTCCCCACCCCACAGGAAAATGAATAAAACTGGAAAGTATTATATTGAGCGAGGGAGGCCGGGCTCGGGAAGATGAAATGCTGTATGTTCTTTCTCTTATGGGGGTCCTACACTTGAGGTTTTAGACAATGTGTTTAAAAGTTGGAGTGGGTGTGGGCAGAGAGGAAGAGGAAGAAGGAAGAAGGAGCCTTGAGAGCTCTGTGGAGAGGGGTGGGGGTAAGAGGTCATAGTAAAACACACACAGTGTGATGATAGAGCAGGGGACACTAGAGGAAAGGTTTAAAGGGGTGGAGGCAGGGGGATGGGGGAAGGTTTGCATGATGATCTATTTCTCATTATACGACTAAAATCACTTATTCATTGAAGTAGCTTCTTGTGGGTTCTACTGGATTTCCATGTAGGCTGCCTGGAGACAGGCACAGACTGGCTTCTTTGGAACTCGAATTCTGTTATGCCTTTGCTTGTCTTATTGCAGTGGTAATAACTTGTCAAGGTCAGGTGATAGACATGGCATCCTGGTCTTGTTGATAATACAAATGGTAGGTACCCTTTAACCTTTCACCTTCAGTCCAATATCAACTTGAAGCTTATTATGGCACCTTGGTTAGTCTACTGCCAACATGACGGAGCTGAGACTTATCTGATCGAGCTAGTCTCCACTGAGGGACTGCCTAGAGCGGACTGCCTAGAGCGGATTGCCCTTTGGGAATGGATGTGGGTGTGTGTGTGGGAATGGGTGTGGGTGTGTGGGTATGGGTGTGTGTGGGTGTTGGTGTGTGTGGATGTGGGGTGTGTGGGTGTGGGTGTTTGGGTGAGAGTGTGGG
>JADRCD010151876.1:4249-28303 GCA_019843815.1 Montemys delectorum
CTTCTTCTTCTTCTTCTTCTTCTTCTTCTTCTTCTTCTTCTTCTTCTTCTTCTTCTTCTTCTTCTTCTTCATTCTTCTCCTGTGTTGTCTCTCACTACCTTGTGCTGGAACAGTGACATGATAAGCAGTACCTGTAAAGAGTTTGTGGCCCACAAAGTCCAATGTTTCTATTTGGCCATTAACAGATTATTTTAAAATGTCATTATTTATTTAAAACAGAAAATAAGTCAAAAATAAATATGAAAAAAATGAAGCAGCAATGGAATATCCATTTCACATGTAGCATATGAAAACATATCTTATTATCTTACAATCATGTTATTATATTTGTGACTAACTAGATGCCATTTTAAAATGATACAAGAAAATCGCTGGCATAGTTGGTTGTATGACAAGGACTTGACCTGTTTATTTCAGTACTCAGCAAGTATTGAAGAAAATTGTTTGAGCTCAGAGCTGATAAGATTGCAAGCAATTGATCTTGATGAAGAAGGCACTGATAACTGGTTGGCACAATACTCCATCCTCTCTGGCAATGATGGGAACTGGTTTGAAATCCAAACAGATCCAAAAACCAATGAAGGCATTTTGCAGCTGGTCAAGGTAAGCATGGGATCCATAAAAGTCCCTTCCAAAGAAGCTCTGAGTGATTCTTAGATTGAGAGTATATTTTCAGAAAGTACCTCAGAGCCTGAATGCCCTGCATATTTATGAGTTTCCTGGACTGTGATGAAGGAGTCTTCCTGGCCAGCAACCCAATATTTATTAGCAAGAAAGCTAAAGCTATATTGTTCTTGTAATGCTCAATATTTCACTGAGAAAATAAGAAAAGCACCCTCAAAGTAAGTAGCATGTCCGTTACAACAAATAGCAATGGGTATGATGTAAAGCCCATCAAAGAGTGAAATGCTGGTGGGATAGGAGAAGGTGAAATCTTTCTGAAGCAGGTTTGTTGGAAAAGGCTTCATTCAGCAAGCAGAGGAACTGGGGACCCACTCATTGGGGTTGTTGATATAATAACAAAAGGAGAATACACTAGTCTTTGCTAAGCAATTGCAATATTTTACACCAGCTATCATGCAATAAAGTCCATCTGTTGGAAGGCTCTGCACACAGACCCTCCTCTAACACATGCCACTCTGGGAAGAAAAGCTGTAATTCCTTTTTATAGAAAATGAGACAAAATCAAAGACTGAATTCCTTCAGTTCTCCTGGATGGCAAAGAACAAAGATGGGATCCAACAAGGTCTGTGAGATCCCAGTCTGAGGATGGTAAACCAGGATTCAACAAAGACCCAGCGCTGCTTACATTAGCTTCCAGAACAGTGTCTCACAGGCAGTGCCCAGAGCACCTTGTTTCTGCCATGGTCTTTCCACTTGTGACCTTTCATGTCCCCACATCAGTCACTCTAGATCAAAAGACCAAATTCACCTTTCATCTGGAAAACTCAGTTCAAAGGTGACTGTTTCTCAGGGTGTGGTATTTACTTGAGTGTGCCTACCAAAGGAGCCATCTTGTCGACCAGACCTACCTGCAACTAAGTTACAGTATTGGGCAGATGGTAATAGATGATTTCTTATAATTGCTTGCATCATCTCAATAATGATTATATGTTTGCCTATATCCTAGATATTGTCTCCTTTATTCTGTTATTATTACTTTAAAGAGAGTCTCAGATGTGAATTCTACAAAAGGAGTTCTGAGTCATAATTACTCAGTCAATAATTATGGTTGAGTTTTGATCCATTCTAGATTTACTTTTTATTTTTTTATAAAAAGAAGTGTCATTTTTTCATTTTAAAATGAAATTTTCATTTTTATGTAAACAGTTGAAAACTCTAAAACAATCTCAATTTTAAGCCATGGGTTTAGGAATTGAACATATAGCCCAGTGGCACGATACCCATCTAGCATATTCAAGGCCCTGGGTTCTATTCCCACCATCATAACAAAGATAAACAAATAACAAATGAGCCTATAAATTTAACTGACCTACACATGTGCAAAAGTTTTAAAAGTGATCACATGCACACACACACAAAAAAAAACTCATGAAACTAAAAATCTCTCAATTTAAAAATCAGAATTGCACAATTCTAGGACTTTGTATAGCCTCTGCATCAACTTTCTTATTCTACCTAAAGGGAGCACTGGGCTGGGGAGATGGCACAGATGCAAAAGCATGTGCAATTAAAACATGAGGACCTAAGTTCAAATCCTTGGAACCCAGAAAAAAGTCACTCGGTCATAGGGGTCCATCTATAACCCAAGAGCACTAGAAACAGAGACTGGGGGTCCTCAAGGCAAGCTCACCAGCCAGACCAGCCAAACATTTCAATTTTAGAGAGAGACTCTATATCAATATATAAGGTGCAGCACCATTGATAAAGACACCCAGCATCTGCCTTAGGCCTCCACATGCACACATACATGTGTACCTACGACACTCATGAAAACACACTTAAACACATCTATATACCCCATCCTCATCCCAAAGAAAGAACCTTTTACTAGTTCAAACCTGTTTGTTTCTGTCTATCATTTCAGATGCTGGACTATGAAAAGGAACCTAACATTTACCTCAGCATTGGAGTCAGAAACCAAGCTGAGTTTCACCACTCAGTGGCATCTCAATTTCAAATGCACTCCACCCCCGTGAGAATCCAGGTTATTAACGTGCGGGAAGGACCAACCTTTAGCCCAAGTTCCATGACGTTTAGTCTGCGAGGAGGAATGAGGGGAGACTCCTTAATGAACTATGTGCTTGGCACATACACAGCCATAGATATGGACACAGGGAACCCCGCCACAAACGTGAGGTATGGCAAACCCTCGTTCATACTTGTGTGGCAGTTCTAGTCACTGCTCATTCATGTAGTGTGTGCTACAAAATCTGTGCAGTGTTTGGGGAAAAGGAAGTTTTTGTCTTGGCGCTTGCTTTAGGGGACTATGAAAGTATTTGACATTTTCTTGGAATTTAATAGCATGCTACTGGGAGCTCTGGCTGGTTATGGTTATAGAATCAGTGCATCTGGGAAATGAAGTGCTACCAACCTTTCCATGAGACTCACTTTGATCCTTTGAGCTCAGCTGTACTACCCTGAACTAAGCCTGATTAGGTTATATTGTAGCCAGTGGCAGGCCATAAAGAATGAGTCACTACCTGTTTCCATAAAACTGGTGGCTGGCTATCTTTGAGATGGCTTTTAACTCTCTGCTTGACCTAAAAGGGAAAAAAAAAGAAAGAGTGAAAGAGGTTGAGACATAGGGACTTCAGGAATATGTGAACGTAAAGAGCCAAAACAGGAAAAGATAACAGTACACATTAGGGCACTGGGCACAGAGACTACACAAAAGATGCTAGAAATCACTAAAATGGTCTTCTCTTCACCCTTTTCATTGGTATCTCCTCCTCTTCCTCCTCAGTACTTGTAGAGTGAGCAAAGTCTATAAATGTAATGATCTAATTGGCTTTGAGGAAAACATCTGAAGTCTGCTCACATGAGGAAATGACAGAGAGGATGAAATGAAGGAAGTGAAGGTGCTTGATCTCACCTGCTGGAGAACCCAACGTTCTTCCAATCAGCTTAAGTCCTTTAGATCCTTACCATAACAAGACTAGACAGAAAGGCAGCTAAGGGCTACTACCATCAGCTACTGAGCAAGCCAGCAGCCAGACCCTCTGATACCAGCCTGCCTCAAACCCACAACCAGCAGGCAGAGCCTGCCATGTATAAAAATAAATAATTGTTTTTCAACTAGATACAGTATATTTGACAGGGGCTGAGGTTTGTATAGCTCATCTTCCAAGATGTTCTTTTAATTTCCCCTACTTTTTATTGGGGCCAGTGGAGTTGGCCAGGGAATTTTTTTTAAAATAATGGTACTATTTTTTAAAATCATGTTTGGTGTGTTTCTGTTGCTTTTTGGTTTTTGTTTTTGTTTTTTGTTTGTTTGTTTGTTTTTTAAACTAGTCTCTGTAGTTTTTCTGAGAGATAGAGATGCTAGGCAATAAATACTCAAACTTCATGATCAACATTGATTTATTCCACATTCATTTCCATTTGTCATACTTATTTTGTTTAAAAAATTTTAATGTGTTTTATGAGTTTCTATAAATGTTCTTATTTTCTGCTCTTAGCCAGATGAACTTTAATATAGTTTGTTAACTTGCATTTGGATATTTTACTTTGAAAGCAATAAGGTAATGATTCATATACAGCTACTTAGGAAGTAGTCTGTCCCTTGAAAAATGAAAAAGTTGTTACTGTGACAGTCATGGACCAGACAGCGTCTCTCTACTTAAATGAGATGATTCTCATTTTCTCTCTCTACACCTGCCTCACTCAATAATGAAGATAGAAGCCTATTTATTTATTTGTTTATATTTACAAATTTATAGTTTCATTTGTATTTTTTGTGACTTTAGACTTTCTTTTTTTTTTACTTTTTTTTATTAGACTTTAGACTTTCAACAGTTTAAATAATGGGACATTTTATTGTGTCATTGTGCTAAATGAATTAAACTAATAAACATTGTACACTGTAAAAAATATTTTAATTAATATTATTAATTAATAGCTGAATATCATTATATTAATTATATATCAATTATATATTGGTTGTATATTAATTATGTTAATTAGTAATAGCTTAATATTATTAATTAATAGATCTGAGATATATCTATACATTTTACTATATAATTAAAAATCGAGAAAAGGAATGATGAAGTGTTGTTGTCAACATAACACAATACATTTATTACTGGATTCTCCCTGGGATACACAAACACACATGAGTACATTTTGTAAACTAAGACAATTGTCATGATGAATCAGACAAATACAAGTATGGGTTCATTGTATTATAGTTCTGTTGTGATTTTAAAAGTCTAACTTTCACAGAAGCATAACAGTGAACTTGTTTATTTAAAAACAGGTATATCATAGGGCATGATGCAGGCAGCTGGTTAAAGGTTGATTCAAGGACTGGTGAGATACAGTTTTCTAGGGAATTTGACACAAAGTCAAAATATATTACGGATGGGATATATGCAGCAGAGATCCTGGCTATAGATGGTAAGAAACTTCTTTTCAATATTTTAATATGATTAATAGATGAATACAATTACATGAACTATTATTAATATAACTATTCTAATGTTGATAGTTGTATCAGTCAAAATTTATAATTCGATGGTATAAATTAAATTTAAAACAGAAAGTTTTAAGTATGCTAGATTAAGAACTAAACTTATCAAACTTAAAAAATAGAAAGAATTTAATTATACACATAACTATAAATTTGATACTCAAGCCATAATTTATCTCAGTTCCAAATCAGAATCATGTGTGATTTATAGTATGAAGCATAAAATTAGGTATGTATAAATAAAAGCTTGTGTCTATTTATGACCACATTGCTTGGTCTAATCTCACTTGTGGAGTATTCTAGGAATGCGTCCTCAGTCAGGATTACAAAGTGTGCCCAAAGTTCATTACAGGGTCACTTGGTGGGAGGCAGTGAGCCTGAAAGCATACTTACTTTAGTTCCACAACTGAGCTATGATGTGAAACCTTCCTGTTGCTTAAGTAGACAACACTGTATATTGTAAGATACTCTTGGTCAAGAAAGCTTCAGGTGATTGAAATTCTACCATCTTTAAGCAAAGATTGATCCACTTCCTTCATAGGGAAATTAATGGCGTATTCCTCCTGGAGAATAGCAACAAGAATTTGTTTATTTGTCGATAATCAATGATTCTCCAGAACAATGCCTAGGAAGCCAGATGCTACAGAGCAAATAAAATCAGAAAGAAAGAAGAGAGATAAATGCCTCAACTGTATCCCCTAAAGGAAGTCTGGGGAGGTTGGGTAGTGAACAGCTCTCCTTAGCCTTCACCATATACGGAGAGAAGAGTGAATGACTCAGTGTATGCCTAAGGGAAGTCAGAAGTAGTAGTTAGTGAACTGCTCTGTCTGACCTTTAAAGTGTTCACAGAGAAAGGTAAAGATCTATCTGGATACTTTAAAGGTGAATAACTAAATGCATGACTCACCCAAAAGCTCGATAAAGTCCAAGAAATGAGCCATGTGGTTTTTTCTTCATACAGAGTGCCTCTTTCAACATTCAGCTCAGTTATATATCTAACATTTTCTTGCTTATTGTCACCATTCTGGAAGCCAACTTTTTTTTTCAAAACAGAATCTAACCATGTTGATCATACTTTGGTCATATGTGAAAATATGCAATAAATAGAATAAAAAGATAAATATGGCTCAAGAAAGAAAAGAAAAAGTTACCAAAGTGCACAAATGATTAAAAATGGTTTTGCTTACCTAAGCACAGGATCCATGTAGGTAGGGGCATCATCATCTGGGTGATTTTCTTTGAGCCAGAATGTATACACAGCAAACAAGAAGGTGGAAGCCCTGGAGAGCAAGTTTTATAATAACAGCTTCTGCTTCAGTTAACAAATCACAAGGCCACAAATCAGCTACAGAGAGCCAAAGAATGAGAAACAGAACTAACTATGGAACATTGTGCTGTGACTCTAAAAAAAGAGTAAGGAAACAGACACTTCAGAAAGTCTCATGATGACAAGCTATGGGAACCGAATCACATGTAATAAAGACAGGCTTTTGATTTATTATCACTTAGGTGTCCAAAAGTATCTTTGGGGTAGACAAGGTGACTCAGTGAGTAAAAGTCCTTGCTGCCAAGCCTGATGACCTGAGTTCTGTCTCTAGGACTCACATGATGGGAATAGACAATCAACTATTGCAAGTTGTCCTTTGACCTTCATGTATTCACCGTGGTACGCACACACACAGACACATGCACACACACACAAATACACAACCATGCACACACAAACACGTACATATATAAGCACACACAAACAGACACACACACAAATAACTAAAAGGAATAAAATATTTCCCTTATAATAAGCGTACTAACATCTTGTAACATTATTTAGCTAGTTAACCTAGAGAGAGAGGTTATCTTGAGTTTTTAAATGAGAAAATCAAGGCTCCTTGCAGGGTAAAACTAACAATACTTTTTCCACTGTAACACACAAAGTAGGAAGTGAACTCCACTCAGACTCCAATTTTTATCTTCTACCTTTTCTAATAAACTATACTGACCAATACTTTGTTTCAAGTAGAGGGCAAAACTTGATTTTTTCCTAAAAGAGTCATTAGAGAGAAAGATAAACAAAATTTCTTATCAATAAAAAAAACAGAATAAATTATGCAAGCAATTGTAACTCCCCCACACACCAGAGTTATGAATACTGTGCCATGTACAGAGCCTGTCAGATCCTGAATGGGGAGGTCGACAGCTGCTGTGGGGTCTGCCTCATTAGGACAGGATGAGAAGAGCAAAGGATGAATGTTCTTTGAAAGACATCCATCCTCCATCTCCATGTCCATTGAGATTAAGGGAATGAGAGGAAGAAAAAATGCATCTGCAGAAGAGTGAACAGTGTACAAATGCTGGACAAATGCTAGGGAAGCCACAGTGACTGGAGCAACCCTGCCATCCAGAAACCATCATACCTCACATGTCACACACTACTCACACTTCCTGTGGCATCGATGCGGGATATGAAATGGGATCTTCTCCCTCTCATTGCCTGCCCTAACTCCCATGATGCTCTCCTTTTCAGATGGCTCGGGGAGAACAGCTACAGGAACCATCTGCATTGAGGTTCCCGATGCTAATGATTACTGTCCCATCATTTATGCTGAAAGTAGAAGTGTCTGCACCCAGGCATCATCTGTCAGGATCTATGTCAGTGATCATTCTTTCGGGTCTCCCTTTACCTTTTGTGTAGTTGATGAGTCACCAAACACAGCTAACATATGGGATATCAGGTCCATCAATGGTAAGTAGACTGGAAAGGGACTCACACTCAAAGGTCCAAAGCAATGACTAAATATAGTCCAGTAGTCAAACACAATTTTGTGTCTCTTTCTATGACATAGAGTTACATTAAATAAAATTTTAAATTAAAAGCCAGGTGGCCATGGCATACACCTCTGGGCCTCCCACTTGGGAGGCAAAGGGAGGTGGATCTCTGTGAGTTCAAGACCAGCCTGGTCTACAGAGTTGAGTTCCAGGTCAGCCAGGCTACAAATTGAAACTGTCTCAGGTATACTATACACATTTGGGTGGGGGGTGGGGTGGAGGAGGCTAGAAATCAGTCTGAAGAAAAAAGGCAAAATATTTCAATACTTCAGTTAAAAACTATAGTGTGTAAATAACCAGCTAACATCATTTTATACATGTGGGCAGTAAACCAATATTTAATCCCTTGAAATAAACATGTAATTTGACCAACACCAAAGGTCACACTTTCCCAGGCAAATACACAGATGCCTCCCAAATCCTCCTATCCTGAAGATATTCACTCATTTTCTTCTCACCAACAAAATCGTTTCTGTAATGAGTTATTGTACTCTTATTTATAAGGGTAGAAATTTAAATCCAAATTGTCAAATATCACAGAAACAGTTGAGCAAATCACTAAGATGTGGTACTCTTGAATGTGGCAGTACATGCTACAGTCCATGACAAGGGTAACTGATAGAAAGGGAGACAAGTATGGGGTATGGCTCTCTTGGTATGCAGAACCTTCAACTCTGGTGGTCTTAAAAACACAGAACTTGGAAAGAGGAGCTGAGTCTGCCTAGGTCATCAGAAGGCTTACTTGCAGGGATTTTACCCGGTTCCCTTTATCTTCTTTGTTCTCCAGGAACCTCTGCAATTCTTATGACTGACCAGACTTTGTCTCCAGGACCCTACCAAATCCCCATCCTTGTGACGGACAGTCACAACAGAGCATGTGAATTGCCACAGACCGTGCTGTTAGATGCCTGCTTTTGTGACGACTACCATGTGTGCTTACACTCCAGCACCACAGGCATCTACAGTGGGGACCCCACCTGGGTGACCGATGACACGTATGGGACTGTCACTGATGATGGAGCTAGGCAGTCAAATGTCGGACTTGGCCCAGCAGGGATTGGCATGATTATTTTGGGGCTCTTACTACTGTTCTGTAAGTACTACATAGAGTCTCTTCTTAGACACATTAGGATTGCTAAATACATTTGGCCATTTCTTTCTGGAATATGTAGCTGTCTTGGGGCTGACAAGGGCTCATACCTTTTTGATAATGATAGCTACAAAGATCAAGAGTTTGTGATCTTCCTAAAGATGGGAAACATATGCAAACCATAAAGTATAACATAGATGCTTACAAAATAGATCCTATAATAGAAACTTTATTTAAAAAATGATTCAGAGTAGAAAGACAAGAACAAAAGACTCAAAGGAAGTAAGTTGTGGAATTGTTTACAGATGTAGATTTAAAAGAGGCCCTGAAAATTGAGGATTTTCTCAGAATGGTGATCTAAAAAGCAATCTAGGGCAAAGAGCAGCCCGGAGCTATAGCCAGGTGGGATATTGCAAGCCACTAGTCAGTGAGGCCCCTGGGCTAAGTCTTGAGCACCAACGAAATAACAAACAACAGACTGGGGAGAGAGATTGAAGGGCTGAGCACTTGGAGGAAGTAGAAGTCGAAAAGTAGAAGCAATAAACCAAGGCCCAGCATAGAAGCACTTAGACAACATGCCTGGAGCAGTAAGAATTCTGGGCTTTGGTTCCAGGCAATGAGGGATCAATGATTACTGGTATCTTGGGTGAGCTGCTCCCTCTGATAGAGCAGATCCAGGGAGAGTGGTTTCTAGAAGGCCCAGACTCTACCCTAAGACCCTGTCCTAGGAATGTCAAAGCCCTGAGCAAAACTCTCAGAAGGAGGCTTGCCTTCCCTGTGCTTTATTTTCAAACATATGGGTCTTCAAAAGAGAGTTCAATTATGTAGTTTAGATTAAATATTTTAATTTAGACTTCATGAGGAATCCAACATTGGGTTCTTAATCAAAATGATCAAACTGTACTTTTGATATGTGTTTGTGAATGAATTAAAACATTGTCATTTTGAGAGATAAGAAAATAGAATCTGTTGTTTGGATAGACTTTCTTAAAATGACCTATGAATTTGCAAGGTTATACAAAAATCGTGAATGATTCTCAAAATGTGTTTGGAAATTTCCTGGAACCTGACCTATGGCATGTTATCAGTCATGATAAACAACTTTAAGTCAGTAGTTCTCAACCCTAGACACACATAAGAATTATTGAGATGTCTTTACAATGATTCATGCCTGATAGAACCTAAGTATTGACATCTTAAGTTCTCCCGACCTAGGCTTTAAAACACGGTGTCAACAACATTTTCATCAGACTAAGTATCCTGGGGAAAGGTCAAAACTCAAATTTCAAAATGCAGTTTCTACTGTCTATACATATTTCCTTCAGTCTTCTAAAGTTGGGATGTCACAGAGGAAATCATCATAAGTGGAGGATCGACTGACTGGTGGGTCAGGAGTTGCATATTTCCATAGACATACACAAATTTTTATGCACATGGATGTAAGATTTGGAGTCAGAACTGAGTTAGATTCTTAAATATGCCATCAGTTGTCTTAGAAGTCCTATAATTCAGGGAGAATGGGGCTATCTTGGTTAGTATTTCTGTTGCTGCAATAAATCACCATCTAAGTTGGGATGGAAAGTGTTTATTTGCTTATACTTCCACATTGCTGATCATCACCAGAGGAAGGCTGGTCAGGAACTCAAACAGGGCAAGAGCTGATGCAGAAGCCATGGAGGGGTGCTGCTTACTGGCTTGTTTCCCCTGCCTTTCTCAGGCTGCCTTCTTACAGAAATGTGACCAACCAGCCCGCAGATGGCATCAGTCAAAATAGGCTGGGCCTTCTCCATTGATCACTAATTGAGAAAATGTCTTGCAGCTGTATCTCATGGAAGCATTTTTCTCAACCAAGGCACCTTTCTCTCTGATGCTCTAGTTTGTGTCAAGTTGACACCCACGCAAAACCAGGCAGTACAGGAGCCTTCCTTTCAAGTCAGTTAGTAGAGAGTCTAGATTACAGAGCCTCACACCTCTCCGCTTCCAGCTCTCAGGTCCCGTGTGATTTGGTGTTTGTAGTTATAAAGATGGATGGCCACATTTGATACTTCATTCTCCGGGGAGGAGAAATCTCTAGATCTGATATATCTAGAGCAGACATTGCCTTTCTATTTATCCAGTTATGGTGGGCAGTTGAGATTGACTCTCTTCACTTTCTTGGCCAGTGTCACCCCTTTTACTGCTCATGTGTTGCTGCAAGCGAAGACAGCCAGAAGGCCTGGGGACAAGGTTTGCCCCTGTGCCTGAGGGAGGCGAAGGAGTGATGCAGCCCTGGAGAATAGAGGGGGCTCATCCTGAAGACAGGGTGAGTGGACCACTGCTTTTCACAGAAGTGTGTGGTTTCAGTGGGAACTCAGCCAGCCTTGATAATTACATGCAAGGCAAAGTAAATAAGTCTCAGCTTTTAAGGGAAGAATGTGAAACATTCACTTTGAAATCTTTTTTTTTTCAGGATGTATCAAATATATGTGTACCCATGACAGCTTCTAATACCCAAGATCGAATTGATTCCTCTGGTCAGTTGACACCCAATTCTGTTTCCCTTTCTAAGGTTTACAAAAGTATTCTATCAAACAATCTCAAGTTAAAGTACCTTGCAAATTAGCATACGTGTGAATGTCTTTGCATGAGAGTGCATTCAGAGTGTAAGTGACATGCCTGAGGTGGCCACTCAATTTTTCTATCTGAAGTTACAGTCAAGCAAAGTATAATGCAACAATTTAATAGACACATTCTGAAACCATTATTGGGGTTTTGTTTCTATCTCTGCCACTTATTAGTAAGAAGTTCCTAGAAGACCTGGCCTCCCTGGATGTAGTCCTTCTCCTTGAAAGGAAGGCTACGTGGCACTTATGCAATCAATGTTGTAATTGTAATTCTATATAATGTGATTTTTAAAAATTCTTTACACAGCATCGATGCAGTTTTTAATGACTTATATGTTATACAGAATACATGACCTTGCAAGTGTTAGGTATGCAGATGGATGGATGGATGGATGGGTGGGTGGGTGGGTGGATGGATGGATGGGTGGGTGGGTGGATGGATTGATGCACGGATGTATGATGGGTTTTCCTGTGTGCTGCAATGTACATTGTTAGTGTAGTGCCTTGCCTGGTTATTTTAATGAATATTTATAACAAAAGTTAAAAAATTATTTAGAAAAAAAAAGGGAAGAAAAGAATATAGCAAATGTGTTCTTGGAACAATGAGTTGAAGAACACTCTTTAAATTCACATGTACTTTTCCTGCACCAGTGTCAGACACTCTGCTAACTTAACCGGTCGCACACAGCACAGAAAAATTAAAAGTACTTCACAATTGGAAATGGCTGATCTAAGCTGGGGTTATCTAGTTCTAGAGCAGACATTAGATTTTTCCAGTGATGATTCCCTAGTACCCAAAGCCTGGTACTTCCCATACAAGGAGTATGCATAGTTGCCAAGTGAGCCAGCTCTCCAGTGCGTGTGCAAATGAGGACTGGAGATTTGGCTGGTGGAAGCAACCTGGTCCTTGCTTGGGGTATGGGGATAGGTTGTACCCCATTAAGGGGACTAGGGCATAGAGATTGCTGGGCCTGAACAGACCCAGTACCTTCCTCCATATTCTGTATCTTTAAATATCCAGGCAAAGGTTGTGTGCATGAGAATGAGCCCCATCCCATAGCTGTCTCCCTCTGTAACACTTAACTTTGGTCAAGTCAGAAAACTCAGTTTATGATCACATTGGCTCATTGCCCAGCTTTCTAAAACCATGTCCGTGTTGTGTTGATGGTGGAGGAGGGGTTGACAGTGCTCTGTGTGTATAAGCCAGGTAATTTGAGCACTGTCACAGAAACACCCTATCTTTCCAGAAATCTACACCAATACTTACGCTGGTGGAGGAACAGTGGAAGGGGGTGTGTCAGGAGTGGAGCTCAATACAGCTGTTGGGACAGCAGCAGGCATGGTGGCTGGAGGAGCGACAGGGACACTGAGGAAGCGGAGCTCAACTATAGGGACTCTTCGGGAATACCAAGACACCGGCATGAACATGGCCTTCCTGGACAGCTACTTCTCTGAGGTAAGCCTCTCAACCTCATACACACAGACATGGAAAGAATAGCTGTAGGGGGTGGAAATATATTTGGTTGCTTTTAACCCTATCCCAATGTCATATAAAAAAATTTAACTGTTTTTTCAGCTCTTAAAAGTCATAAAGCCAGTATAAAGCAGTGTTTCACATTTCACTACTATGAAAAGACCAACATCTTCCATCATCCCCTGCATCCCCTTTTTTAACATCTTCCCTTTTGTTTTCTTCCTATTTCCCCCTTTTGTTCCCACAGTAACAACAGAGCAAATGGATGTTGTAAATAATCAAAACTTCATTCATATCCTCTAGGACACCCTTCTTGTTCTCCAGGTAGATCCAATGAAAAGAGAAAATATAAAATACAGGATAGGGCAATGATATGGCTCAGTTGGTAAAGTGCTGGCCTAGCATACACAAGGCCCTGGGTTCAGTCCCCATCACAAACCAGAACTTGTTGGCGCATACCTGTAATCCCTACATTTGGGAGGTGGAGGCAGGAGGATCAGAAGTTTGAGGTCATCTCATCCTGGGATGGCTTAGAACTATGAAGGATAGATGGGATGGATGCATGAGCATCTGTCTCAGAATGATGATGATGATGATGATGGTGATGATGGTGATGGTGATGCTTGTTATTGTTATTATTACGATGATGATGACAGGGCTAGGAACAAAGGATTTAAAACTGGACCATGCATTAGCACAACTTGGTGACAGATGAAAGCCGACAGATAAGAACTTAGGATCTAGTTTTCTCAATCTAGTGCTCATCCTTTTGTATCCCAAGAAAAAAGTGTCAAGGTTCTGTTAGCATGGCAAATAAATTTTCCAATATATTGTGTTTGTCTAATAGGTTGCCATAAACAGTACATAAGTTCAGACTAGAAGGATAATCAGCAACTAAGCACTGGCTGCTCTTCCAGAGGATCTGGGTTCAATTCCCAACACTTACGTGGTGGCTCATAATATCAATAACTCCAGTTCCAGGGGATCCAATACTGTCTTCTAACACCATGCATAAACATCGTGCATAGATCTACATGCAGGCAAAATACGTGTAGACAGTAAAAAATGAGATAATGTTTTAAAAGAGTAATTTCTTATATTAAGAAATTATTTCGTTTAATCAGCAGTGCATTTT
The DNA here is from genome assembly GCA_019843815.1 of Montemys delectorum. Classification (NCBI taxonomy): domain Eukaryota; kingdom Metazoa; phylum Chordata; class Mammalia; order Rodentia; family Muridae; genus Montemys; species Montemys delectorum. The sequence goes on from JADRCD010151876.1 coordinate 18,533, forward strand.
TTCTATCTCCATTAGACTTATTCCTCAAATGCTAATACATAAATTGCACCATTGCTCCTTGAGAAAAAAGTCTGAGTGTGCTGTGACCACACAGACCAGTCTGTTCAAGATTCTGTCACGGACACGGAGCTGCCCACGAGGCCCCGCCCCCATGTGATGAGCTATTGGCAGTTGATGGGTGCTAGCCGAGGTGCTGTCAGTTATGTACTCACTAATAAGTAGCTCATATTCCAGCGATTTCCCCTCTTAGCTGTGCTTAGGCAAGCAACCCCAAATCAACACATTTAAAAAAAAGATTTAAGTCATGAAAACAGCAAGGAAACTAGAGAAGAAGAAAAGGAGGCTCAGAGGCGGTGTGGAAGATTACAGAGAGTAATGAAGGCAAACAAACATAATCACAATATTATGCACATTATGAAATTATCAAAAATAAGCAAAAAATAGCAGTTAAAATACTATTGAGAAAGCATATAAATAATATCAGTTATTTAATAATGGATCGATACTACTAATTAATTTAGTCAACAAATAGGCTCAAATTATTTGTATCCCAGAAATATTTTTAAATCATTCCAAGAATCATAAGTATACTAAATATCCTATAATATATATATACATATACATATACATATATATATATATACTAAAGACCTCCTACTCCCACCACTACCTAGTGTTCCATGCAAGAATCTGAGAAAGTACCTGAGGGGTCCTTTATACTATGAAATGTCACTGTGATTTGGTCTTGAATTCATGATATGCCTCACTCACTTCTGGTGGGAGAACGTGGAGAACAGAGCTAATGAAAAGCAGCACAATGCAGGACAAAAGATGGCATTCACTTTGAGATCTTATTCTTCAACTGTTTGGGACTTGAAAGTACCTTTCTCTCTTTTTCTCTCTCTCTCTCTCTCCCTTCCTCCCTCCTTCTCTCCCTCCCTCCCTCCATCCCTCCCTCTCCCTCTCCCTCCCTCCGTCCCTCCCTTTAGTTTAGTTATTTATAATGTAAAAAGGTCAGGCCATATCAGGTAGCACCCTTCAGACGCCTAGATTCTCGCGGAAAGCTATGCATGGTGGCACACATCTGTAACCCCACACATGTAAGAAAGTCTGAAGCCAGCCTGGATTACATAACAAGACCCTCCCTCAAAAATACATCAAGCCAAAAAAAAAAAAAAAAAAAAAAAAAAAAAAAAAAAAAAAAAAAAAAACCGAAACCATGGGTGGGACAGAGGGTTGTGAAATCTCACCCATAGCTGAAGAGCTGTTAGCAGTTGATGGCCACTGGGAGAGGGAGTCAGTTTGCTCCCGGGATGTAGCCCCTGAGAGACTACCCTTGCTCCAGAAGGTGGTCCTACAACCATGCACATGCAGGCAGCACTGAGTAGACACAGGAAGCTGAGAGAGAAAAGTGGTAAAGGAGGAAGGAGGGGGGGACTGGAGAGGAGGAAGGAGGGAGGATTAGGGAGGAGGGAAGGAGGGGGAGTTGATCAAAGCACATTATATACATATATGAAAGCATTGAACAATAAAAATAAATTTTAAAGAGAAAACTATGTTGAGGTTGAGATTGAAAAAGAAATGTATGGAAGCCTGCATGGACCAAAACAGGAAAGGAGAAGCTGACTAGTGTCTGTCTGCTTTGAGTCCCTGGTCTAAACAAGGAGGTCTACTTTCTGCTGCTCTCCTTTATCTACTAGGCTCCTGCTAAGAGTTTAGTCTTAAAAGTCAATTTTGAAAAACAATTTGAAGCAAGGCATGGTGATACATGCCTATAATCCCACCTTTGGAAGCTTGAGGCAGGAGGATTGTGCATTTGAAGCCTTTCTGAGCTCCACAGTGACGCTGTCTCAGTATTAGTAATTTGTAAAACATCACAGGGGCTCATCTCTCAGACCCTTCTGTCTTTAGACTTATTCCTGTCATCATCTTTGAATAGCTAAAGCCAAACAGATCTTCAAGGACATCCTGAGGAAAGTCTCTGACTCTCAAAGAGATTTCTATCGTTACAAATGCTTTTGCTCCAACTTGATCTAATGTATCTCATTACAGAAAATATTTGGAGACTAGCAAGGTGACTCAACATATTTAGTGTTTTATGCCAAACCAACAACCTGAGTTTAATCCCCATCTGCAAGTTGTCCTCTGACCTCTATATGAGGTCTATGGTGCACACATATCCACACACATGAAAACAAATAAACAAATGCATAAGTACAAAAACCTTTTTAAAATAAATATTTTGAGTATAACTAAACATTTTTATTTCTAGATGACCCCAGAAACAAAAAAATCATAAATCCAAAAGAATTGGATATTATCTGATTCAAAACACAACAAAATATGTGTTATCATTTATTACTTTTCAAATTAGGGAAATTCATACATATCCCTCAGGTTCTATATGCCATTAACTCACATAATGATCTCTATTTAAAAACACAGTAATTTAGTAATACATCAAAGTATTGTTTTATTCCTTCATTTAGTCCACAAAATCTTTAGGTCAGAAGTCTCTGAAGCCTGACTATTACTCCTCACTGGTTGATGTAAAGAAAAAGAAGCCTCTAATACCCTGCCTTTCCTCCCATCTCAGAAAGCGTATGCGTATGCAGATGAAGACGAAGGCCGACCAGCCAATGACTGCCTGCTCATCTACGATCATGAAGGAGCTGGGTCACCCGTGGGCTCCATTGGCTGCTGCAGTTGGATTGTGGATGACTTAGATGAAAGCTACATGGAGACTTTGGATCCAAAGTTCAGGACTCTAGCTGAAATCTGCTTGGATACAGAGATCGAGCCCTTCCCTTCACACCAGGCTTGTATACCCATCAGCACTGACCTCCCTTTGCTGGGGCCTAATTACTTTGTCAATGAATCATCAGGAATGACTCTCTCAGAGGCTGAATTCCAAGCAGAAATGGCAGCAGCCTCTGAACCCGTGATTCATGGAGACATCATAGTGACGGAGACCTACACTACTTCTGACCCATGTGTACAACCCACGACGATTGTTTTTGACTCTCAGCTTCCGCCCAACGTAGTCGTGACCGAAACCGTAATGGCACCTGTGTATGATGTTCAAGGGAACATTTGTGTGCCTGCTGAGATAGCCAACACACACAACGTATACTATGCTGAGAGAGTGGTGGCTAGCCCTGGTATGCCTGACATGGGCAACAGTAACATGAGTGATGCGTGTATAGGGCCAGTGATGAGTGGTGGTATTTTGGTAGGGCCAGAAATTCAAGTGACACAAATGATGAGCCCAGACATTCACATAAGCCAAACCACAGGCTCCACCTCCCCAATGACGTCTCAACACCGAGTAACCAGATACAGTAACATACACTACTCCAGACAGTAAGTCCCCCGTGGAGACTCCGTACCCGAATGCCCACCAACATCCCATCGACGACATATAATGTGCTGTAGTCAACGTTTTGACACTCAGCAAACGTTCACACATTCTAAGTTCAACAGAGTTCTTTGATGACAGCTTTTGGAGGATAAATATGACTACTCACTTTAGATAAGCCTCTCTTTAGTTATTTCTGTTTCTCAATAATGGGCCAAAAATACACCCATAGAGTTAAAGATGTCGTCTACCAAGGAGCACACAAGTCATGGTGCCCATCCTGAAAGTCCCCAGGCTGAATCAACAACCTAGGACAGATGTAGCTGGCCAAAGTTACAAATGAACTTTTATTGCATCTTCTACCCATATTTTTCTTTAGAGAAATATTTTGACTATTTTTTTTTTTTTTTTTTTTTTGTAATTCAGGCTAAAGCTATATAGTGAAACCCTGTCTCAAAAAAAAAAAAAAAAAGTCAATTACTTCAGGACTACAGGTGTAGCCCAATGGTAGTGTTTGGCCAGCATGCCTGAAGCCTTACATTTAATCTTCAGCACCAGAAAAAAAATTATTTGAAACAAGTGAAATGCAAATTTCTGAAAGGAAGGTGGCCCATTTGTCAGTTCATATGACTTGTGTTCCCAAAGAGTTTTGCAAGGCATGCAAACATTGAGCATTATTATAACACTAAACATACCTTTTAGGAGAAAAGAGGTGGGGAGCTAGAGAGATCGCTGAGTGCCAAGAGTACTTACTGCTTTTGCAGAGAACCCAGGCTCATTTCCTGGCATCCACACTGTGGCTCAGAACCGTATGCAACTCCAACTCTAGGGCATCTGATGCTCTCTTCTAGCCCCATTGGGTACCAAGCATGAACATGGTATACATACATAAATGCAGTCAAAACACTCAGACACATAAAATAAATCTACAAGAGAGAGAGAAAAAGAGAAAGAGAAAGAGAGGTATGAAGAAAGGGAGAGGAAGAAAGAGAAGTTTGTTAACTAGAAATCCTTCCTCAAAAGGATATATATATAATTAACTTTATTGATTTATATTAATTTATAATCAAAAAAGAAACAGATCTTGGAAGATGTATTGGTATTTTCCCTATTACAAGGAGTTTTTCCTTACTTTTGATAATTATGTCAAAAAATATGACATTGTTTAATCAGTTTCCTTGGCCTGAGTCATGGAGGTTTCACTTAGCCACCAGAAGTTTGCCAGATACACATATGTAATTATTATATTTTTAAACAATATTTACTTGGAAACTGACAGGTGTTGAGCCTTGGTCTTAGCTTCATGGATATAGAAGGAAAGAGGACAGAGGTGTCTGCCTCAGGCTTCATGCTCATTTCTAGATGTGAAAAGAAAACATAAAGGTATGACTTTGAATGCATCCAAGAGTAATCAGAGAACAGCTCGAGGCCATTATGAAGCTGTGCTTCTCTTGCTAATACTGCTGAGTGATGCTGAGTGAGTGGAATGCAAACAGTAACACGAATTCCCTGTTTTCAGTAAGCATATGTCTGGATTGAGAAACAGAAACTATTTAATTCTGTAAAATATGTAAACTATTCAGTGCAAACTGTAATATGACTGGAAAGACAATGTAAATGAAATAAATATCTTTTCAGGGCTGATTCCTTTTAGAAGGAAATAGTGGACGAAGTTCTTTTTTTTTTTTTTTTTTTTTTCTGTTCTTATTTTAAAGTTTTTGCATTGGAGGTCCCTGCCATGAGCGTTCATTTGATCTTGTATAGAAAAGAAATAGAGAGATAAAATAATCATAGCCTGTTAATTTTGGTGCAAAAGCTTGAACCCGTGTTTGAACCCTCTAGCCAGTGTTCTGATGCTATAACTGCATCAGAACGGGGAAGAGCTGGGGGCTGGTGAGGTGGCTCAGGAGGTAAAAGTGCTTACCAACAAACCTGATGACCTAAGTCTGATCTCCCGAACCCACATGGTGGAAGGAAAGAACCAGCCCCTGAAAGTTACCCTGAAAAGAATGCAGACAACCCAGTTCTGCCTATTGTGTGAACTGTGCTGTTTGTGAATTAGAACAGAACAGAAGTCTCTGACTTCATGAAGTATCAATGTAGAACAGCTAAGACACTGAGAGCTGAAGACTCTTTGCCCATCACTAGGTAATTATGTACCCAAACTATTTTGTAATAGTTTTCAAATATCACATACTGTGATAGACATCTTGAGTTATCTCCATCAAAGGTTCAGCTACATTTCTCTTCTTTATAGTTTGGTGAAATCCACAGAAAAGTCCAGCAGTTTCCGAAGTCATCTGAGCATTCCGAAGACAATACTTGAGCATTAGCCGACCACAGAGTGGCTCCTAGGCACTCAGTGTTGGGACGTACCTCAACATGGACGGTTCTCTCTTGAGGCTTATGATCCACTGAACCAATCATTCTAGAAATCTCTAGTGATTCAGAGAATCTCTAAAACACCAGTCAGTCAAAATTCAAAGCACTTTTGCTAGGTCTCAAACTGGGACCAGTTGCTGAGTTGCCTGTTTATTTAACACATCAAAGCAGATAACAGGTTTTCCCAGCATCCCTCTGTCCCTAGCTGTTACAGGGTATGGCTGCCATACTCTGTCCCCTACCCTGACCTCCTTATCCCAGGGCTGAGCTGTCCTTTCCCAGGACGTTCTTCCCTATATATAATCCAACCATTTTTACAATGCTAGTCCTTTTTACTCCTTGTGCACTTTTGGCCTCTTGGTCTCCTGCTCCCGGACCCCCTCACATGTTCTGGCTTGGTCTGCTGGTCATGTCCGTCTGAACTCTCTCAAATGTCCCTATCTCTGGCTAAGCTCTCCCTTTTAGCTACAATAAACTTTCTCTTCGGCCATACCTAGAAGCAATGATGCTCTCCTTTTTAATTCTTTTTCTCATTGAACTATGAGATTTAAGAATTAAAGAATAGACTCAATCGTGTGAAGAGAAGAAAATGTCCCTGTAAATGTTTTTTCTTCTTTCCCATTGTCACTGTGCTTCCAAAAGAGGCAATTCATGCCGTGCTAGGTCCTTCCTCCACGATACACTGTCTGTGGATTCAAGATCAATAGCATTTCACCTTCTCTTTCTGCTCTAGCAGTCAGCAGAAAGCCTTCTAGTATGCTGGGTGGTCAAATCCTATCATACACAACTCAAGTTTCCAAAATGGGATTATTTTTGAAGATCTCGGACAAACAAAAGTGAAAAATCGAAAGTTGTACTATTTGGTTAGGAAGTAAACTTGAAATGGCATTTACATTAAAGGCTTGATAAACAAACCTGAAAACCTAACAATAAACTTCGATAAGTAAGCATAATTGCATATATTTGACTGACATGTGAAGTTTCTTGAGAAGACAATTATCAATGAATAAACAGACTATCTTGGAAAAGCCTCGGGTGTAGAGGAAGGAAAGCATTTACGGTATGACTGTGTTTATAAATTTATTCAAAACCTGCTGTTTCAATTTTTTTCTCTTTGGGAGTAAATATTTTCATTGCAGCACAGTACTAAACATGATTATGTTGTATACATTTCTTCAATAAAAGCACATGCACTGAGAATGAAGGTTCTTCATTTGAGTCTTGGTGGAGATAGCATTTCATGCATGAATGCAGACATGCTCATCCTGACCATCTTTACTACTGTGTCATTACACAATGCTTCTCTTTATTCTCATATGTTCCGTTCAGGACATAGGTTCATTTGTAAACTTAAACTCTGAATAATTAACATTAATAGAATCACTGTTTGTTTGTGAATACCCAGTACAAGATAACAAACCAATTGAATAAAAACCAGAAATCGCTGTAGACATTGAAATTACAGTTAAGTACATCACTTCGCATCCCCTTTTGAAAATGAAACAAAATTACCACTATTATTTCTGTAGTAAACTAGGAAAGACTAAATAATTTCATTTTGTCAATTGAGAAAGACTCCATAAACGTTATAAAATATGGTGATGACATGTAGAATTCTGCATGACAAGGACCAAGAAGATATATGAGCCAGAATATACCCAAAGTCAAAAACGAAATTAAAGTCTGAATCAAAAAATATCACATAGGCAGCCATTTTAATTATAATTACAACAACATTGTTCCACTGTCTTCTTGCTTAGCTGGCACTCCTGAACACACTGTCTTTCTTGTATGTATTAGCCTGTGTGTTCATAGAAAACAAAGACAATGCTCCTCTTCTTTTCTGGATCTCCAGTGTTGTATGTCTAATATACAGCATGCAGTCCTTAACTTCAGAACATTGTCGAATTCTCCCTGAAAGCAAGCATCTGCAATGCACCGGTGCTGCCTCTAGAGAGCACCCTATGGAACGATCTTCCCAAAGAGTATATCAGAGTGTCCCTTAACAAGAAGATGCAAATCCATAGCTCATAAAGTTGATTATACTTCAGGAGAAACTGACCTTTTGCCAAAAGAATTCTGGGATAAAGTTATGAAAAATAACTTCTAATTCTTTTTAAAGGAGCTTTAGACATTGAAATTACAGTTAAGTACATCACTTCGCATCCCCTTTTGAAAATGAAACTAAATTACCATATTATTTCTGTAGTAGACTAGGAAAGACTAAATAATTTCATTTTGTCAATTGAGAAAGACTCCATAAACATTATAAAATATGGTGATGACATGTAGAATTCTGCATAACAAGGACCAAGAAGATATGTGAGCCAGAATATACCCAAAGTCAAAAACAAAATTAAAGTCTGAATCAAAAAATTATCACAAAAGTATACTTCTGAGTAAAATCACTATGACAGAGAAAGCAAGTCGGAGATGCAGAACTCCTCCAATACACTAAAATTCAATGATCTGTTCAAGATCAACCCACTCAACAGGGCAGCATGAATAAGGGAGATCAGACCCTACCCTGATTGATGAGCTTCTGGCAGGTAATGGCTGTAGGGGGTCAGGAGAGCCAGGTTTCTTCAATGGTGTGAGCCCTGGTAGATTGCCCATCCTCCAGTACATGACTCCTACACCCATGCAATATATGGGTACCACTAATTGTGCTCCACAAGTTATAAAAGAAGGAGGAGGAGGAGACATGAAATTGGAAGGAAGAGGTCAGAAGGTAACTGGAAGAAGCTGTCAGAATGTTGGAAAGTGGATACGATCTACATTCTTTGTATTCGTATATGAACTTACCAAAGAATATGTCATTCTAAACAGTGGTGCCAGGCTATATATCTCAAGCCCCTCTGCCCCATATCCCAGAAAACTACTTCCAGTTAGATGGCACCTCCTAAAGGTCCCACAACATCCCAGAAGAGTCCTCCCGCCTAAGGACCAGTTATTCAAACACAGGAGACCATTTTCTTCTCCTGAATCTGAAACACATCAAACACATGGGGAACATTATATATCCAAATTATAACAGGTAATGTGGCAATGCCAACAAATTATATGACCAAACCTAGCTGAGGAAAATCAAAGGAATTGAGAAAAGTTGCTGTGGGCTGGACAAATGGTTAAGAATGCCTGTTGCCCTCATAGAAAAGGCAATTTTAGTTCCTAGGGCCCATCTCAAATAGCTAACAACTATGTGTAACCTGAGCTCCAGGGGATCCGATGCGCTCTTCTAGTCTTCATAGACACTGAACTCATGTGCCTATGCCCACACACAGACACACATGCATACACATAATCTTAAAACTAGATATTTTTAAAATAAAAAGTGTTTTAAAAAATAAAATTGTGCTCTGGCTAGAAATCTATAGGCTAGACTTCCCTGTGAGTACCCAGGAGACTCATTTCTAGGTGAGAGAAATGCTGAGTGTGTGTTTGATTGGGAAGCAGTGTGTGTCTGTGGTGAGTCACGGTGAGTGTTAGGGCAAAGGTCACAGGGCAGGCATGTGATCATCAAATACATATTGACTAGGACAACTTCATTATGAGTTTAAGAGGGAGGTACTGCCTAGGTGGGGACCTTGGTATCAGTGAGGTGTGAGCCACCAGGTGAGAAACCCGAAACTAGGTGGAAGTTAAATTATAAAAAGCAAAGAGTAACAAAACCAAGAATTTGCTAGTATGTGTCTCATACTATGCTAACTGATTCTCAGAGTTTTTCCTCATTAAATCTCATAACTTTCTTTTAATGGATTAGAAAAATAAAATTTCTATTTTAGGGTAAGAAAAATTAAAATGTTATATGAAGCACTGTGACCATAAGAAATTCCCATAATCATGTGGTTTTTGTGTTGTTTGGTTGGAATTCCTTTTTATTTGTTTATATTTTCCTTATTTGTCTGTGAACGAATTGCTAGAGATAGAAAAATAAATAGGGGTAGACATCAGACAGGCCCTCACTTTCAGATTCAGGAGGAAATAAAGAATTTGAATCCAGTCATATCCAGCTGAGGGCACCTGAAAAA
>JADRCD010151891.1:0-13124 GCA_019843815.1 Montemys delectorum
CCTTCCTTCCTTCCTTCCTTCCTTTCTTTCTTTCTTTCTTTCTTTCTTTCTTTCTTTCTTTATTGATTTATTTATTTATTTTCCAGTTAAGGTTTTTCTGTGTAGCCTTGACTGTCCTGGACCTCACTCTGTAGACCAGGCCGGGCTTGAATTCAGAGATCCACCTGTCTCTGCTTCTCAAGTGCTGGGATTAAAGGTGTGTGCCACCACTGCCTAGATGATATTTAAAATTTTTAAGGATGTAACTTTTTAAAATATAAGGTATTTTTGGTATTCTTACAAGTTGAAATTTGAAGGACACAGTCATTTTTGTTTGAGCAAATATCTCTCAGTACCCATGGGTGAAATGGTTCTAGGATTCCCGTGGACACCAAAGTGATGGAACACTTAGATTCCCTGCATAAAATGGAGCATTGCATACACATAGCCTATCACATTCTCTTCTGGGCTTTATACCACAGAGTGCTTAACACAAAGAGGCTATGTAAATAGCCATTATACTACACTGTCATAAATATAAATATTTTTATTGTTTTTAAAAATATTTTTGAATTTAAAATATTTTAATCTATTATTATTGTGTGTGTAATGTGTGTACATAGGCATGCATGCCATGGCACATGTATGGAGACTGAAGACAACTTCATGGAGTTGGTTCTCTCTGCCCACATTCCATGGATTCCAAGGTCAAACTCAGGTTGCCAGGTTTACAAATGAAGCACCTTCACCCATTGAGCCAGCCCTTAAGGACATTTACAAGCCATGGTTGCTTGTGGAACCTGTGGTTCTGGGGAGCCAACTATGCCAGATTATTCTATAAAAAGACACACGTGTGCACACACACGCATGCACATACATACTCATGTACCCATGCATGCACACATGCATCCATATACATGCATGCACACAGAGGTATGTGACTGTGCTCATAGAAAAAGTCATCTTCTGGGAAAGGAGATATCGTATGACATGTAAATAAAGAAAATATCTAATTTAAAAAAGGGGAAAAAAGAAATATTATAATAGAATAAATAAAAAAAAGAAAAAGTCACCTTTTTTATAAGTTGAATGACCTACCTAATTTATCCCCTCTAACGGTAGTTCCTTGTTCAGCACTTGCTCTCCCCACCCCCAGCCCCTGCGTGTGTGTTGGCTTAGTTCTCAGAAAGTGAACCTTTCCTTAAAAGTCAATCGGAAAGGAATACTTACAACAAAGTTAGAGCGGTTGTTGTGTTCTGATCCTTTCCCTCTCCCATCAAAGCACAGACTAGACTAGACAGATGCTTTTGAGATGCAAATCATGCTTTGATACATTTAAACTTCAAGACGACCAAATACCTTAACAGTCAAACAGAAATACTTCAAAAAAAAATACCTCAGGAAAACAAGAACAAAAACAAACAAACCCCCCAGCATATGTGTGTATCGATTCATATGTATAGGAATGTTTGCATATGTGTAGGTATATGTGTACATGTATTTCAGAATATGAGGAGGGTGTAATTTAAAAGCATTTAAAAAGCAACCAGGATCTGATAACTAATAAAAACCTAAATTCATTTTGTTTCTATAGAATTGGGCTCTTATCTCTCCTTGGAAATGGTGCTTTCTTTTAGTTACAAACACAGAGGAAGAAGAATCTCAAGCTTAGGAAATGAGCAATGAGTGGGTCACATGTTCTATTGCTCTCTGCTCTCTTTGACCCATTGTCTCTCTTGCTCTGTGACATTAGTGGATTTGAAAGGACTAGAAACTGATCCTAGCCAAAACATCATAGAAAAAGGACACTTAGTGGTGGGTGATGGAGAAATCCCATAGTCCCCAAGTGGAAGATGAAGGAGGACCATAGGAAGAGGGTGAGCACATCCTTTCTCGCAGGCTCTGCCGCTCCCTTCTCTAAGTGCAACATTTACTTAAGGTATTTTAGAGGTGGATATGAAATTTGGGGGAGGAAACTAATTGCCTCTACTTAATGGAGGATGCCTCTTACGTACGCATCAGTCACCTCAGACACACGGCAGAGTCCCATGGTGTGGAGGTGCCATGTTTCCTATGAGATTTATGTTGGTGCTGAGGGACTGGGCAGAAGCAGTTCCTAGAAAGCAGATGTGGGTAAAACATTCTGAAGTTTGCTATTCCTGCTTCCATAATTTTCTTTGTGTCAACTAACTATAGATGTAGCTTTGCAAAGACCCACAGGCTCTATGACAGCATTTGAAAGCTATGTAAGGCATATATAATCTTGTTAGTCATTAATGCCTGGGTTCAAATAATAGACTATAGCTTTTGTGTGTGTGCATAACAAGAAGCATCCTAAATAATTTTAGGACAATTTTTAGAGGAAGTGTGTACTTCACTCTGGTCAGCAAGGTTCCAAAAGCACTGAGCTAAAAACAGATTCAGTTTTGCTTCTCTGGGTCTTTAGTGCATTGCTTATCAGATGGAGAGAGGCCATTCTAATGGATTATTCTTATTGATAGATACATAAATATAGTTTTTAATTTGACCAATATCCATGAGCACCTTGGATAAGCATGGGAATTGCTGGCTTGTGTTTGAAGACAGAGATTCCCTTTGGAATAGGAATAAAAGGGGTGTTTGGGACAAACAAGATGATAATTTGTTAATATCAAAGCCCAAGGGGAAAGTCAACTGAAGCTGTGTACAAAGAGAACATCAGCCAAGAGCAAATTAGCCACAGAGACATGAACTGTGCCCTTGCAGGGTGATCTGAGCTGTCCGGTCACCTCCTGTAGCCAGTGCAGAAGGTCTCCAGAACTGTCCTGGTTTTCATGGTGCTTGGCTTTGGTTTATGGAACATTCTCAGAATTTTACTCTCTTTGGAGTGTGCTTCTGTATAAGTTTAAGATCCAAATATTGGTCATAAACAGTGGGTCTACGGCCACCTTCTTACAGGTGGTTAAATATAAGTAATAATAATTTCACTCTGCCTGGTAACTATGTATTTCACCTTCCTAATTTCTCTTTTTTACATGGTGATTTCTTCTTCTATATCAAATGACAGAGCATTGTTTCCAGTGCCTGCTGCTTTTACTGATAAACTGCCAATTAAATTTTTGAATTTTTGTTTCTAGCCTATGGTGGGGCCAGCATACAATAGCAAATACAATTTTATAACTGTTCTCAGCGCTCTTAAAACATTAGCTTCATTTCAAAATTAGTCCTTTATCCAACTACACTCTGTCATGACCTTGTTGCGAGCCCGACTGGGTTTTGGTGTGGGAGTTGTGGCCGTGGACCGTTGTGTGCACTTCGCATGTGCATGCGTGTTCCCACACATCCATCTAAATAGACCGAGTAAATAAGCCTGTGCCCAGCATGATGTCAAATACACAAACACCAAGAAGAGGGAGGAAACTAACGGAGGGTGCTCCCGGGGCATCGGTCACCTCAGACCTGTCGCCAGGGTTCCCAGGGTGTGGAGAATGAAAGCAAGCTAGAGGGATGGAGTGACCGAGGTGCCATTCGGATGGAGGAGGCAGGAAAAACCTCTTTGCTTATAGAGCATCTGAGCAAGCTCACGGGGCTATGTAAGGAGTGTTCTAGAAATCCGAAATCAGGCACAAAACCTGAGATGCTCATCCACATGTATTTTAAGAGCACTGGGAGGCTTCAGTAGCTGGAAGCAAATGAGGAACAGGAGAAGAGTTAGTGGTGGGCCAAGGTGTGTGTGTATAGGGAAATGACACTGGATGATGAAGGGTCCTGTATTTTATTCTGTGTGTGATCTTCCGTAACCAGAACATGGTCAGCAGCACCACCGTGTCCACTCTCCAATGACTCTTCTCTTAATCAGTCCAAACAAAACAAGCACACAAACCCAAAACTTAGGTGATGTTTTGATAGCGTGCTCTCTGGCAAGTACTTTGGGAGCAGGGCATGGAGAGGCAGCAGGAGCTACCTGTGAGGGCTGTGATGAATAGGCCCTTTTAAAAATGGGATGGGCTCAGCCTCTGCTTTGGGCTTCAATTTGTCGTCTATAAATATCTCTGTTAGCACACACTATTAACTGAGTGACTGGGGAAAGAAAGGCGAGTGGCCTCAGGTGGGAACTGCTGGATGGTGACTCAGAATTGCCCTGTTCTTGCCCGCGTGCCTCAAGCAGGTGGAAAGTTGTTTGTGTGTGGAGGCATGCTGACACAAGCTGGGGACAGCATAAATCAAGTGACACTCCAGACTTGCTGCCGTGTCAGAAGCAGAGGGAACCTGTGTTGTGCCCTCAGAAATCTACTTAAGATATAAAGAAAGGAGATCGGAGAGAGGGAGGGAGAAAGTAGCCGTCTCTCTTCCTAGTACCATGCCTCTGGCAGCGACGCTCGAGCGGGCAGCTGGGTACATCTTTGTAATGGTGTACTCGTGGCAACACAGTCTATGTACCAGAGTCCAGGGACGTGGTTCTCTAGATGCTCTGGGTGTGGTAGCTTTAAGTACTAACTAGGGCTTTGTCCTTGAATGACTCTGCCTATACGCCCCGCGTCCTGTTTCATCTTTCTTCTCTTTTGCTCTCTCTCTCTGAGGTGCTGGAACCGGAAGGAAGCTGGGTTTCAGTTCCAGGGTCATAAGCAAGTGATCTGAATAGCAGGTATGTGAACTTTCAGAGCCCTGGTTTCCTCATGCTCAAGAAAGGGACAACGATGTGTGCCTAGCAAACCCGCCAGAGACAAAGTGCTTGCTCAACCCAATCAACTGAGCCTTCTGGAGCTGGGACTTGCTTGGCCGACTTGAGGGTAGTTATTTTGTCGGCATCTTCCAAAGGCGACGTTTTGTTATCAAATGTTCGAGCCTCTTTTGTGAGCTAACTAAGTACCCTGTCCACGCTTGGTTTTCCTTCCAGCTGCCCTGCTGAATGTCCTAAAGGGAGAAGAACTAGAGCTTATGGAGGACCTGATGCCTTTCAAAGCGTTTGTCTCGTTTGAGACCCACACATTTGAAACTCAGCAACAATTGAGACAACAAAGCCCTGGAGAACAAAGAATTTGGCATTTGTCAACAGATAAAGCAGCAGACGTGAAGCGTCCCCCTTGCTCTGCTTGAGTCCTAAACTTCAATTTCGTCCAGGCTCCTGGGTGGGCTACAGATTTGCAGATCCTCACATTGCACAGGACGACGCTCCTGAACACAAGGCAATGGGGGCCTCCGAGATGGAGAATTTTATCCTTCTAGGGAGTATCTGAATCTCATCTCTGTGGGGCCAGGATTGTTGAGCGTAATTTGCCTTTGGGCGATACTACATAAAGACACTTCTGTCCTATTTTTTAAATTAACACCTCTCCGTGGCAGTCTGCTCCAGAATGGAGGGCTCCTACAGACACCCTGATTTGAGACTCAATCCCGTTCCTAGAGGGTGCCCTCCTCCTGTAATAGTAGACATGAGGACAGAACTTAAATCACACCCGATATTTCTCTTTTATGAAATAAGCAGTCTTAGTTCCTTTAGATTTCCCAGAAGGCCCATTTCCTCAGTCTTTTGATAAATCTCATAACTGTTTTCTGGCCATTTTTCAAACTTTCCACCATTTGCCAAAGTTACTTGAGTCCAAAATTGGGCATTTCTACTTAACAGAGCTCCAAGAGAGCCTGATGACTAGAAGATGCCCAATAGTCCTATATTCTCACCTCCTGCTTCTGAATCCCAGGGGTGCGCTCCATGCCGATGCTGCAGCACTAAGTATTGGGTCATTTTCCTCACCGGCAAGAAAAGCCAATGTTGAAAACAAACAGCAGATGAAGCTATGCCAGAGCCTCCTCGAACAGAGCCAATAACAGAGACACCGCTCCTGCTACTGCAATGACCGGCCGGTTTCACGGCCGGAGAGGCATACACACAAGAATACTTCTGAACTAGTACTACAACTTGGCTTTGAAAAGAATGCCAAATGGATCGGTGAAACACACCTTATTAATATTCCCGGCTTAAATTCCTTAATCAATACACAATTGGGGAAGCTTTTGTTGAAAGCAAGCAAATCAGTAAAGACTAGTGCAGTTTGTTTGAAATTTTGAAACTAATGAGATTTGATCTTTATTTCTCTCCAGGCTGTAAAGGAATCAAGTAAAATAAACAAGAAGGCTGTTGCCTTAAACATTATCTCTCGCAGCCGTCTAGCTAGAGGGACTCGTGCTCAGATTCTGTTTCTAAAGATTTGGTATTCGAGTTTGTTACTTCAAGAGCTATCTCCACTTTATTTAAAAATTGTTTTTAATTCAGCTCAAGGCTTACAAGAATTTTTCAAAGTCCTTACCTGTGATGTTTTTGCTGCATCATTGGTCCCTTTCCCCCACGTTTGGGACTATATTTTTTAGTTTCAAAAAAAAAAAAAATAATGAAAAAACAAAGGCTTTAATTTATAGACATTTCTTATGCAACAAATTGATTTAAAAGATCTGGCTGTAAGTCTGTCTCCCACACTGGTAAGGTGTGACCTTGAGAAAACTGATTTAACTCTTTATGTCTTGAACTTTCGTTTAAAGATGCAGACCTCAGACCTTAACATGGGCTTGGGACATCCAACAGCTCAGAAAACGGGCAGCCACTCGTGGCCTCGCCAGCTCCTTCAATCTGTCTAGTCATCACTTGGGATTCTAATTCAGTTCTTTGAAGTATAAGTCACATCAGTGCTTTAACAATCTTGTCGCTGACAAACACATAAAATAGCATTCAAATTGAAAGGGAGATCTTGAAATTCCAGTTGAACGTCTGCTTACAAGAGGCATCTGGGGAAGCTGGAGATATGGCTCAGCGGTTAGGAGAGATGGCTCCGTGGTTAAGAGTTCTGACGACTGCTCTTCCAGAGGTCCTGAGATCAATTTCCAGCAACCACATGGTGGCTCACAACAATCTGTAATGGGATTCGATGCCCTCTTCTGGTGTGTCTGAAGACAGCTACAGTGTGCTGAGCTTTTCTGACTCTACCTGAAAAAGTGTTGGTCTTTAATGAGCCTCGTTAACCTGGAATGCTTCCACTCTATACATGTCTGTGTGTATATTTAGGGATTTTTTTTTCCTTGCCAGCTATCACTATAGACTTTCATTGTAATGTAACCTTCAGTTACACATGGGCCTCTTACTCCCTTGAGGTTCCAAGACAGTTGTTTAAACAAGAACTTCTATTTTCCTGATTTTATTTATTCAAAGTATTTTTTCTCTCTCACAGACCTTTTCATCTCCCTGTGGTTTTTCTGAAACCAAGTGAACACTTAGGAAATATTGGTATTATATTTCTGGCCTAATACAAAATGTAGAGGTGGGAAAATAGCAGCAATCCCCAACTGTGACAAGAAATTGGTGATAAATTGTTACTATGGTGACCCCAGGGAGCTGGAGTTCCTGGGGTTCATGCCCTCACATAGTCCACTACCATGGCTATGAGCTTGGCGAGCTCAGCCTCTCAGAGGAGCCATCTTGGAATGAGCCTCTAGCCCAGGTGACCCAAGCTCACTAACACTCTATGTAGCACAGAGGCAATGATGAACCACTGCTGACCCCTGACCAGACTGCAGAATTAAGAGCAGTTGAATCATTGCTGCTGTTTTAAGTGAGTTTGGAGATGTTTTGTATGTTATAGTCGATAATGGAAAACACACACACACACACACACACACACACACACACACACACACACAATCTCATTCCTAAATCGCCACAAATCGATGCATTGTTGGGTTGACATTTGGCAAATGTAAATCTCTCCAACCTAAGCCATAACCAGATGTTGAAAGGAAGAAGGGGCCCGAGGTCACTAGCTCCTCTTGAGCAAAAGCAGTTGACAGAGATGACAGGGAGATTGTCTTGTATGTTTTGCATTTAGATGAGAATCGCATGGCATTCCTCTAGTGAGAACAGCTGTTTTATGCCCCTCTTCCTCCTCCTTCTATCTCAGCACATGTTAATCAACAAGAGAAAGAGCAAGCTCTGTTGGAGACAGTCGTCCCTCCTTCCATCTTGATCTTTTATAGTAAGCTTTGATGGACTGAGGTCTGATTTATTTTCTTATGCTTTACACAATACTAAATTGTTGAAAACGACCAGCGGCCATTCTGGAAGAATGGCAGAGACATCAGCCCATTCAGTGAGAGTGACTGACACTGATAACAGAAGACATTATGACTTGTGTGTGGTACATTCATGTTTAACAGACTAATCCTGTGCAGGCATTATCTGAGGGCAGGAAAGTTATACAATGACAGTTGTATCTTTTTAGTGGCTGGTTTGTCTTTCAGTAGGTCTCAAGATTCTGAAGCACCCTGCAGAGTGCTTTTGGCACCTCTTTCCTGAAGGTTCATCAGTATGCCTGTGCGATGAACTCCCCTGATGCCTGCTCCCTGCTGTGCGAGGGGCAAGGCAGTCTGGCTTCCAGCTACAGTGGAAATTATATGGACTGCAGGCATCCGCTCATCTTAGGTTGAGCGGCTAACAGAGAACAAGAGTTGAAACTCCCAGAAATGAACAAAGCAAGGTGGAGAAGAACTGTTATACTCCATGCATACCTGCTATCTGTTACTATCTGACTTACAATAGTTTATGATTTCCCAACATTTTATGAAGGTGTGAGAACGCTATGGTTAGAGTAACAATTATATTACAAAGCTTAGATTAGGATCTTTTCCTAGTCTAGTTATATGTCTTGTGATACCAGGCAGCAGTGAGCCACAGCTCATAGCTAGCTGATAACAACTGGTATAGAACATCTAGTCTAAAGAAGAGACTTTTGATGCCACTTTTGCTATCAGCCACTTAAAAGTTAAGATATCTTCTTTTTAATTTTTAAATTAAAAGAAATTTTAAATTATGTGCACATGCTTGAGTGTGTGTAAGTATGTGTGTGCACAACTGTGTACATGTATTTGTATGTGCATGTGTGTGTGTGTGGATATATGTGTGTGTATGTGTAAGTGTGTGAGTGTGTGTGTACATACATGCACGCATATGTGATAGAATGTTCAGGGTAGAGGATAACTTATGGGAGTCAGTTCTTTCTTTCTACCATGTTATCCCTGGGGGGTGGGAGTGAATTCGCTTGGTGGCAAGCACCTTTACCCATTGAGTCATCTAGCTGGACCAAGATGTTTTTCTTTTAAATCTGTAGACAGATGATACAAACTGGTACCTCTAAGCCTGGACCTTGGAGTCAGGCTGCTTGAGTTCTTAGTTGCCTTCTATCTGTTACTAGTCCCAGGACCTCTGCTGAGTTGTTCATACCACTAAACGTTAGTAGCCTAATATATAAAATGGGGAAAAAGTAACATATAATTCATGAATTTGGTTCAAGAGCCAATGCATAAATATTCAATATACGTTAACTACTGGTATTGTCTTCTCTCTCCTCAAAAAACATTGATAAAAATATTGATTGAGTGTCCTTAACTTTACCAAGGATCATTTTAGCTGTTTTACAGACAAACTTATGTGACCACGTCCTATTTTGACTTTCTCATAAGAGACCTTGCTGCAAACTTAAAAACTTCAAACTTCAGAAAAACTTACATTTGATCTAAAAATACACTGTAAAGCCGTATCTCATGAGTCTTCCCATTTGTAAGCATTTAAGTGACATGCGTGCTCCAGACTTTAAAATAATACCTATCCCTCACAACTCATTATGCTACGTTGGTAAAACTTGTGAGTTGGCTTTGAATCATCTCTGCCTGTGGAAAGTTTTTGATCATGAGAAAGGCCATTCACTGGGGAGCACTCGGATCTCTAGCCTATGCTTTGAACCTCAGAGTTCTGCTTTAGCATCTTTGCCGTCAAGCCAGCCAGGTTCATCCTGATGCATGCGTGCCTGCACAGCTAGGCAAATGCTGGGCTTTTCTTTATTTCTCTTTTTAAAAATGGCAGTATAAACTTTTGACAGAAAATATAGCTTTCTAACAAAGGTTGAAGTGCATAACACAGTACTGTGAAGCACAGGCACAGTCGTGGACTGCAGAGCTCATGAGCCTAACCAGAACAGAATATTCTTATTTGTTGAATGGTATGTCCACATTTCTTCTTCCCCCAAAGCGTCGACAATCAGCAACATCTCTATTTCTATGATTTTGTCTATTTTAGTCAAATCTACCTTAGATAAGTAGATTTCTGTACTATTTCTCTTTTTGAGGCTGACATAGTTCACTTAGCAAAATGCCCTCCTGGTTTAGCCATACTTTAGCATATGGCAGGATTTCCCAAGGCTGAGTTATAGCTTATTGCATGCATGTCTATGATATATGTACTACTCTTTTATATATATCTGTATAGTTACATTTCCTCATTGTTATGACAAATACCAGACAAAAGCAAGGTTTTACTTCATTCAGCTCTCCGTTTGAAGGGATACGGTCCATTGTGGCAAGATGAAGGCAATGTGAGCTAAGTAGCTGGTCATGTTGATTCAGCTGTGAGGAAGAAAACGGGCAGCTTCCCTGGCTTTCCCACAGTAGTGTGTCTCCCAGGTGACTTCAAATCCAGCTACTGTCAGCGAAGATTACCCATCACAATATTTCCCCACTGATGGACATTTAGACTGTTTTGTCATCTTGATTATGAGCAATGAGCAATACTACAGTGATTGTGGGAACACAGCTATCTCTTTCTTATTATTCTCTCAGATCAACATTTTTTAAAATAATCCCTCAGAACTCGTGCTGTCATATCATTGGGGAGTTCTGTGTTTGTTTTTGAGTGACCTCCATAATGGCTCCCCACAGCACCTTCACCATTTTACACTTCTATAAACAACGCCAGAAGGCTCTGCATCCTTCCCAAAATTTGTTATGTATCTATGTATCTACCCACCTGTTGGTCTATTTAATGATTATTTTCAAGATCATCCTAAAAGATGGAAAGTGATGCATTCTTACCATGTAGCCCCCACTGGTCTAAAACTTGTGATCTTGCCTCAGCTTCTTAGATGCTAGAATTATAGCCCAGTTCATTGTGATTTTAATCTGCATTTTCCTAATGGTGAGTGATGTTGAACATGTTGTCATATACCTGCTGAGCATTCATGTGTCTTTTATTCTTTGAAGAAAAGTAGGTTCAAGTTTTTGCTCATTTTTAAATAGATTATTTTGTTGGTTCCCTCCTCTCTTCCTACTCCTCCTGTCTTCATCATCCTTCTCCCTTCCTCCTCTTCTTGCTCCTCCTCTCTTCCTTTTCATCCTTCTCATCCTCTTCCACCTCTTCCTCCTTGACCTTCTTGAGGCAGAATTAGAGTTTATTAAGAGACTTCCAATGTAGATTTTATGCACTAGGGTTAAGAGAAAGAAAGGCATTCAGGGAAAAAGTAATATATACCTGAGAACATGGTGTGCCCTCTCACAGGGAGTGTTGTTATTTTTGTTTTAAATATTGAAATATTTGTATGTATTGGATATTAATTTCTACCAGATGTATGGTGTGTAAACACCATTGTCCATTCATTGTGTTCCTATTCAATTGTCTTTGCTATGTGAAAACTTTTTATCTCTTTTCCATTCCTTCCCCTTTTCCATCCTCCATGTCTCCCTCCCTCCCTCCCTCCTTTCCTGCCTGCTTCTCTCTCTCCCATCATTTAATTGAAATATCCACCGTGTTCCTCCAGATGTAGTCGCGCTGTTGGAGTTTCCTTTGTGGTCATAGAACAATCAACTCTGAGAGCTGCCTGTGCCCTCTTTAAAGTCCACTCCATGCAGTGGGAACTCTTGCACCTCTCTCCATGTTGTGAAGCCTGGAGAGCCAGCATCTTCTGAATGTGTTCTTCTCAACGTTTGGTAATTGAGGTCCCAGCTTGCCATAAAACTATGTTTAGAAGCCTCATACCTATTTTGCTTGGTAATGCCCTAAATACAAACAATAGCAACCATTGGTAAGAATGTGGAAAAAATGGAAGCTTTGTGTATTGAGGCAAGAATGCAAACTGAGCAGCTGCTATGGAAACAGCATTACAATTGAAAACACAATTGAAAACAAAATTACTCAGTAGCCCAGCAATTCCACTTCTGGGTGGAATATCACAAGAATCAAAAGTAGAATCTCAAAGAGATATTTGTAAACCTATGTCCTCAACAGCATTATTCATAAGAGGCGACAGGCAGAAGCAATCCAAATATCCATAATGAAAACATGGTATGTGCATGCAATGAAATATTATTTCGTTCTAAAAGGCAATGCAGTTCTGGCACATGCCATACTATCCATGGATTCTAAATACATTATATTCAGTGAAATAAGCCAAATGCAATGGCCAAATCTTGTGTCTACGTCCATAAGTATCTAGTGCAGTCAACCAAATATAAACAGAGAATATAAACATAAGAATGGGAGTTTACAGGGCCTGGTGGGGGGATGGTGAGGTACTATTTAGCATATGTAGAATCTTAGTTTGAGAAGATGAAAAATTCCTGGATGTGGTCACACAAAAATGTAAATATCCTTAAACATCACAGAAACATACAGTTAGCAGTGGTTAGGATGGTGGTTCTCAACGTGTAGGTTACCTAAGAACATCAGAAAATACAAATATTTATATTGTGATTCATAACAGTAGCAAAATTACAGTTATGAAGTAGCAACAAAAATAATTTTATGGTTGGGGTCACTGCAGCATGAGGAACTGTTCAAGGGTCACAGCATTAGGAAGGTTGAGAACTGCTGGGTTAAGATGATAAACAGGACTATTTGATTCTCTGCAGTCTCACTTCTTAAGTTCTTTGTATATATTGGATATTAGCCCTCTATCAGATATAGGATTGGTAAAGATCTTTCCCAATCTATTGATTGTCCTTTTGTCCTATTGACAGTGTCCTCTCCCTTACAGAAGCTCTGCAATTTTCTGAGGTCTCATTTATCTATTGTTCATCTTAGAGCATAAGCCATTGTTGTTCTGTTCAGGAAGTTTTCCCTGTGCCCATGTGCTCAAGGCTCTTCCTCACTTTCTTTTCTATTAGTTTCAGTGTATCTGGTTTTATGTGGAGGTCCTTGATCCACTTGGACATGAGCTTTGTACAAGGAGATGAGAGTAGATCGACTTACATTCTTCTACATGTTGACCACCAGTTAGTTGAACCAACACCATTTGTTGAAAATGTTGTCTTTTTTCTACTGGTTGGTTTTAGCTCCTTTGTCAAAGACCAAGTGACCA
>JADRCD010151911.1:0-13646 GCA_019843815.1 Montemys delectorum
AAAAAAAAAAAAAGAAGATGCCAGGTAGTTGTGGGGTATGCCTTTAAACTCAACACTTGCTGGGCAGACTCAGGCAGCCCTCTCTGAGTTCAAAGCTAGCCTGGTCTTCAGAGTGAGTTTGAGGACAGTCAAGGCTGGCCTTGAACTAACTTAGCAGAGATCTGACTGCCTCCGCCTCCTCAGTGCTAGGATTGAAAGTGTGGCCACCACCGACCAGCACATTTAAATTTTTAAACTTAGAAATTGACAGTTTTGCCGGGCGGTAGTGGTGCACTTGGGAGGCAGAGGCAGGCGGATTTCTGAGTTCGAGGCCAGCCTGGTCTACAGAGTGAGTTCCAGGACAACCAGGGCTATACAGAGAAACCCTGTCTCAAAAAACCAAAACCAAACCAAACCAAGACAAAAAAAAAAACTGTTTCTCATTTTTATTATTTCAACTTATTTATTTTATGTGTATGAGTATTTTTTACTGCATGTGTATATGTGTACCACGTGCATGTCTGGTGCCCATGGAGATCAAGAGAGGGCATCAGATCCCTTGGAACTAGAGTTATGAGTGGTCATGGATACTGGGAACCCAAACCAGGTCCTCTCAAGAACAACAAATGCTGCTGCTTCTTTTTTTTTTTTTTAACTTCTTTTATTTATATGAGTACACCATTACTCTCTTCTGACACACCAGAAGAGGGCGTCAGATCCCATTACAGATGGTTGTGAGTCACCATGTGGTTGCTGGGATTTGAATTTAAGACCTCTGGAAGAGCAGTCAGTGCTCTTAACCGCTGAGCCATCTCTCTGGCCCCAAGTGCTTTTTTTTTTTTTTTTTTTTTAATCTCAGCACTTGGGAAGCAGAGACAGGCGGATTTCTGAGTTCGAGGCCATCGTGGTCTATCTACAGAGTGAGTTCCAGAACAGCCAGGGCTACACAGAGAAACCCTGTCTCGAAAAACCAAAAAAACAAAACAAAACAAAACAAAACAGGGTTTCTCTGTGTAGTGCTGGCTGTCCTGGAATTCGCTCTGTAGACCAGGCTAGATCCTTCTGTCTCTGCCTCCCAAGTGCTGGGAGTCAAGGCAAGTACCACCACTGCCCAGCATTTATCTTGTTTTTATAGCAGAACACAGGTGGTATTTATTAACGAGATGGTGTCATATGAGAAGTAACATGCTACATCATCAGGTCTTGCTTCTGTTGGAAGGATGACTTATATTTTCTTGTAGTCAGCACACATGCTTATATTCATATGCTTATTTTAAATTATCTTTCTTTGGTTGAACATTTGTGCTGGTACCCCAAAAACTATACAATACAGCACAGAGTTCATAAATTTAAATCAGGTACTGATTAGTTACTTCATAAACTGTTAAGTAAATGATGCTTCTTAAATCCTGTGAGAATACAGTTAATCTGGCGTGCGTGCGTGTGCGCACGAGCGCATATACACGTACACCATGTCTTTTAAGTGCTTACTACTTACCAAGCAGTATATGCTAACTTAGTCACTTTCCATAGATTATCCTGTGTTTGGTTGCCTATCAAAATGCATTTCTAATAAGGTGCAAAAAATATTGACTGACATTTAAAAGGTTTAGTGGAGATCTATTTTTAAGGTACATATTCTTGTTCCTCTGACTTCTTTTACTCTTCTAAAAATGTCAGTATCCTGAAAAGAGAAAGAAGCTGTTAAGTAACAAATAGCTTGATTTATTAGTATAAACAGGCGTATTTTCCCTAAACATAGGAGGAATGAAAAAATGCTAGTAATTTGATGCTGTAGATAGAGCTTTCTAAAGTAAACATTTTAAGCACCTTCAAGGTGGTTATAGTAGTAATTAGCTAAATGTGATTTGCAAATGTAATGTGGTTCAGGTATGTTGACATTGATAAATCAAATGCTTGGCTGCCGTGAAAATTGACTGTATGTGTTGATAGATGACAAATGGTTGCCTAGATGAGGATTAAGGTCAGCAACTAAACCAGTTGTTTGTTGGCATGAGTTTCAAACATTGAAAAATACTCATGTTTCTCTTTGGAGCAAATCTCCAGTCAAGTGCTTCCTTTCCTCTACATTTCTGTTTCTAAAAAAATTGCATTTGTCATTTGTTGGGGAAGATTTGGGGACGCCATGGTATATATAGAAGTCCTGGGGTCAGATTCAGCTTGTTAGGTGGACAGCAGGAACCTCTACCAACAGGGCCATCTTCAGCCACCATTTTGGTTTTTTTTGTTTGTTTGTTTTTTGTTTTTTAAGATTTATTGATTTATTTATATGAGTACACCATTGCTCTCTTCAGACACACCAGAAGAGGGCATCAGATTTTATTACAGATGGTTGTGAGCCACCATGTGGTTGCTGGGAATTGAACTCATGTTCTCTGGAAGAGCAGTCAGTGCTCTTAACTGCTGAGCCATCTCTCCAGCCCCATTTTGTTTTTTTTAAGACAAGGTATTGTTATATGACCCTGGTAGGTCTTGAACTCAAAGCCTCCTATCTCTCTGTCTTCTGAGTACTGGAATTACAGGCATGCCTCACCGTTCCTGGTTCCTACCCTCCTTTTTAAATTGAGTTTATGAGTAGGCAAAAGGTTTATTGTCCATGACCAGTTGGGCATGAAGGTTTTGGGAACTGATTGATATGTTTAAAATACAATGGAAAGGAGTATTACCACTTAAAAAAAAATTAAGTCAGGTGAAATTTTTGTTTTGAAACAGGAAGATTTATAAGAATTAATTTTTTAAATTGTGTGTGTGTGTGTGTGTGTGTGTGTGTGTGTGTTGTGTGTATGTGTGTGTGTTGGATCTTGAACTAAGGGCCTTGTATGATCTTAACAAATAAGAGTTTAGGGGCTGGTAAGATAGCTCAGCGAGTAAGATTGCCCTTCTGAAGCTCCTGAGTTCAAATCCCAGCAACCACATGGTGGCTCACAACCATCCCTAATGAGATTTGACACCCTCTTCTGGTGTGTCTTAAGACAGCTATAGTGTACTTACATGTAATAATAAATAAACCTTAGCAGGGCCCAAGCAAGTGGGGCCAAGTGTGCAGAGTTCCTGAGTTCAGTTTCCTAGGAACTACATGAAGCCTCACAACCATCTGTACAGTTACAGTGTACTCATATACATAAAATAAATAAATCTTTAAAAAAAGAGTTTAAATAAACTCTCAGGGGAAAACACAGGATGTTTAATAATCAGTGTTAGTAATTCAGGAAATTATAATTAAAACCATGGAATGACATTTAATAGTCACCAGATTGTTAGACTCTTTTTTTTTTTTGTTTTTTTGAGACAGAGTTTTTCTGTATAGCCCTGGCTGTCCTGGAACTCACTCTGTACACCAGACTGGCCTTGAATTTAGAAATCCACCTGCCTCTGTCTCCCAAGTGCTGGGATTAAAGGTGTGTGCCACCACTGCTCAGCTCACTTGTTAGACATTTTAAAGTGATTCAGAATGTACTGTATTTGTTCTTTATACAGTGGAATGTCAGTTGGAGTCACTCTGGAGTAAATTTGACAAGTATTGGTATTGTTGAGAGATATATCCTCCAGTCCAGAAAGACTACAATTTGGGTTCTTTCTCTGAAAAAGAAAGAGTGCATGTATAGAAAACACTAGACCAAGATGTTTATTGTAGTACTATTTTGTTTATACGTAATACAAACAAGCAACAGAACACTGTTTTTAACATGGAAATAAAGTTCTTTAGGTAGAATCTGGATAAATAACTGCTTTATTTTTAGGATGGAACATTATAAAGGAGTTCAAGTTAATAAGATTGTGCCAGGTATGGTAATGTATACTTTTAATCCTGATAGAGGCTGAAGCAGGTGAATTTCTGTGAATTCTAGAACAGTCTGGTCTATGTAGTGATTTCCATGATAGCAAGGACTATAGAGTGACACCCCGACTTTAAAATAAACAAAGACATCTATGTGAATACGCATTTGATAAAAGTAAGTTGGGTCTGCATCTATTACATTAACCCATTTGTAGAAAACACAATGTTAAATTAATAAAATTAGCTGGGAAAAGTTGTATATACCCTTGATATTATTGTGAAAAATGTAAAGAACAGTTTGTAGATCCTTGTGTGTTTGAACATATATAGGAAAGATAGACAGTATCGTTAAGTTGGTAGTTATCTCTAGAAAATGCAAAGAGTGGGAGGCAATTTCATTATATTCATTCTGTAGGCCCCTGTTGTCCTGAGGAGATAAAATCCAAGACCCCTCGTGCATACCTGAAATGCGAGAGTGTATTTTCTCTCTCCTGTGTATCTTAAGTGTTGCCACACAGTAAAAGAACTACTCTATTCTCCTCCCACCTCCACCCCATCCTTATTTTTTTCTTTTCTTTCAGTCAGGGTTTCTCTGTGTAGCCAAGCTGTCCTGGAACTTATTCTGTAGACCTGGCTGGTCTTGAACTTTTTCTGCCTCCTTAGTGCTGGGATTAAAGGCATGTGCCACCATGCTCAGCTTGTTTTTCCATCATTAATGTTTTAATCCCTGCTTTATATTATTTATGTATGTTTGTGTCATTTGCTAA
Source organism: Montemys delectorum (assembly GCA_019843815.1). Classification (NCBI taxonomy): domain Eukaryota; kingdom Metazoa; phylum Chordata; class Mammalia; order Rodentia; family Muridae; genus Montemys; species Montemys delectorum. The sequence goes on from JADRCD010151911.1 coordinate 4,546, forward strand.
GGACATTGTCTTAGTCAGGGTTTCTATTCCTGCACAAACATCATGACCAAGAAGCAAGTTGGGGAGGAAAGGGTTTATTTAGCTTACATCCACATGGCTGTTTATCACCAGAGGAAGTCAGGACTGGAACTCAAGCAGGTCAGGAAGCAGGAGCTGATGCAGAGGCCATGGAGAGATGTTCCTTGCTGGCTTGCTTGTTTCTCCTGGCTTGCTCAGCCTGCTCTCTTATAGAACCCAAGACTTCCAGCCCAGGGATGGCACTACTCCTTTGATCACTAATTGAGAAAATGCCCCACAGCTGGATCTCATGGAGGCATTTCTCCAACTGAAGCTCACTTCTCTGTGATAACTCCAGCCTGTGTCAAGTTGACACACAAAACTAGCCAGTACAGACATAAAATGAGTATTACTTGGACATAAGCACTTGTGTATCTCTGCAGTCAGCCTGATAACTTGATTTTCTTTTTCTTTTATTTATTTTTTTTTTCCTTTTTTTGTTTTTTCAAGACAGGGTTTCTCTGTGTAGCCCTGGCTGTCCTGGAACTTACTCTGTAGAATAGGCTGGCCTCGAACTCAGAAATTCGCCTGCCTCTGCCTCCCAAGTGCTGGGATTAAAGGCATGTGCCACCACTGCCTGGTGATAACTTGGTTTTCTAAGTGACTAGTTGTAAGGAGAGTATATAGTCTACATATGCTGGACAAAGATTCCCAAGTGGGACAGGAGATTTTATATTAATTTGTTTAGTTTTAGAAAGCATTTTTTTTAAACATTTATTTTATGTATATGAGTACACAGTAGCTGTGTTCAGACACACTAGAAGAGGGCATCAGATCCCATTACAGATGGTTGTAAGCCACCATGTGGTTGCTGGGAATTGAATTCAGGTCCTCTAGAAGAGCAGTCAGTGCTCTTAACCCCTGAGCCATCTTTCCAGCCCTTAAAAAGCATTCTTTTTAAAATTTTATGTAATTTAGATTTTTATTTTGTGTGTGCGTGTGTTGTGTGTGCTCGTGAGTGCACATCCATACATGCCCACAGAGGCCAGAGGCAGATCCCCCAGGAGCTGAGGTTGGATATTTGTGAGCTTCCTGGATGTGGATGGGATGCTAAGGACTGAGCTCCACCCTTCTGTTTTTAGTGGCTGAGCTATCTGTCCAATCCCCAATGTAAAATGAAAATTTTTATATAAAGATTTAAGTAGAGAAGATTTTATATATTGATTAGATGTTTAAATAGTATGAAAAGTGTAAGCATGTATTACTGCTTTTAATCTAATTTAGAAAATATGAGTTGCTTTGAAATATTGGAACAACTCATCTATTTTTACCATTGTATAAATAATTAATCTAGGTTTTAAAAAAATTGCATGAAACATTAGCCCAGGTAGAAGGTGAACATATTTTGTGCTATTTCTGATAATAACTGGTTTTTCTTTTCTTAGGTAAGGCAGGCAACCAATCAGATAGTGATGAATTGTGCTGATATTGACATTATTACAGCTTCATATGCACCAGAAGGAGATGAAGGTAAGAACTGTTTTCCGTTTTAATTTGGTATGTGAGAGAGATGGATAGAGCCTGACTGACTTAGACTTTCAGATTGAAACTTCAGTACTGCCTGCTTTCAACTGTGCTGGGCATGGTGAATCATCCCTGTACCACAGCCTTTGGGCGCTGAGGAGGCAAGAGGACTATCTGAATAGTATTGTCTAAGTGTATGCTGAGGTAAAGGAAAAGTCAGAATTTAAATTCTCCCTGAAACAACTTACATAGTTATCCTGGGAAATCACTTTTTTTTTTTTTTTTTTTTTCGAGACAGGGTTTCTCTGCGTAGCCCTGGCTGTCCTGGAACTCTCTGTAGACCAGGCCGGCCTCGAACTCAGAAATCTGCCTGCCTCTGCCTCCCAAGTGCTGGGATTAAAGGCGTGCACCACCACTTCTGGGCTGTATTTTTCTTAAAAAGACCTTACTACCTTGAACCTTGAGATAGTCAGTCTTGCTTATAATTGGGAAAAATACTTGATGAACGCAAATGTTAAGGTTAGAAGTCGGATGATGGTATTACTCATGAGGATGTTAAAAGAACCATGGTACCCAGGCAATTTTCTGAGTTCGAGGCCAGCCTGGTCTACAGAGTGAGTTCCAGGACAGCCAGGGCTACACAGAGAAACCCTGTCTTGAACCCCCCCCCCAAAAAAAAAGAACATAATTTACAAAATGGTAATTTTATTGATATTTTAGGGTTTGCATAAGGAACAGTGATAGATTTAGCCTCCACACACAGACACACACACACACAAAACAAATAGTTATAAATTTGATCCAGCTCTTTCCAGAGCTATTTGCTGGTAATAGGAAACATTTTTACCTAACTATGATATTGCCAAATACATCAGGTACCCATTAATACTTATGATTGATCACTTTCTGCAAGATTGATTCAGCCAGGTGTAGTGGCCCATACCTTTAATCCCTGCTCTGTAGAAGCAGAGGAATGTGGATGTGGAATGAGTTTCAGGGCAAACTGGTTCTATAGAGTCAGTTCTAGTCCAGCCAGAAGTACATAGACTTGTTTAGGGGAAGGGGAGGGAGGGAGAGACAGAGAGAGGGGGAATAGGAAAAAAAAATTCATTCAGATATTAGGAGCCACTAAATTTGATGCTTAAAAGTAAAACCAACTAGAAAAGTATTTGAAGCCATGAAGTTGTTGCAATGTAAGTTTTTTTGTTTGTTTGTTTTTTGTTTTTTGTTTTTCGAGACAGGGTTTCTCTGTATAGCCCTGGCTCTCCTGGAACTCACTCTGTAGACCAGGCAGGCCTCGAACTCAGAAATCCGCCTGTCTCTGCCTCCCAAGTGCTGGGATTAAAGGTGTGCGTCGCCCACGCCCACCACCACCACCACCGGGCACAATGTAAGTTTTTAATAGGTGAAGAAAGATCATCTTGTGATACGTGCATTAATCCCGAGAAACCATTAGACTCTAAGGCACTGTATTTTAAACTTGGTTAATTTAAAACAGCAGAGATCTTACTCAGCAAAAATGGCTGAAAACTCTTTTTTACTGTTCTGCACTTGAAGGATTGGTGAGACACTAGCACCTAAGCCAGTGCGAGGAGTGTACCTCCCTACACAGGGCAAGGCTAGCGTTGTCATCAGCGCCCGCCTGCAAGGAAATCACGAAACTCTTGAGAGCCTGAACTCAGGTCCTGACTGGTAACCAGTAAGACCATGTCGAAAAGGATCATTGGAGAGTTTGGTGCTGGCGTTTGCCTGAGTGTATGCTTCAGATAATCTGCTGGCAGCGATAGTGAGTGGGAAGGGTTTCCCTAGGTGGAGTCTGTTCATTCAAAGCACTAGAGTATAGTTCCAGATTTACCAGCATCACCTTGGCATATCTATATAAGCTTGACCTAAGTTACATTGTTCTTTAAGTACAGTTGTGTATTTGAATGTGTGCTTGTGGAAGTGTGCATATATTTAATGTAATAAAAGGATATTGCCAAATACATCATTAGAACAAATTGTTAAACCTTCACTTGATTGTAAGCCCTAGTCTAACTTTTAGTAATGTATATTCTATCACATAATTATATATATAGATGCATAACATAGTCACCTTCTTTGAAGTAGACAATGATATTACTCAGAAATTTTGTGTGGCCCTTATAATGGGAAGACTGACAAGGGGAAAGGCACTATGCCACTTTCCCAGCCTCCTGATCCATGTTGGAGCTGCTGAACCCATATGGTGGAAGGTGACATAGTGTGTTGTGGTGTGCGCTCCAGATGGTATGTAGTTCAGTGGTAGAATACGTGTGTAACATGTACAAACCCCTGATTTTCATTCCTACTACTATAAATACTGAAATATTCAGAATCTTTCAGACAGCTCCTTTTGGTAGATTTTTAGACAACCAGGGCGAGATTCCTCATGCACTCCACCAGTCAATTATGTCTTACCCAGGTTACTTTGAGAGAGTTTTTCTTTTGTTTCATTTTGCTTCTTGAGAAGGGGGACACATTAGATAGTCAAGATTGGCTTAGAACACTTAACACTTAACCTCCTGCTTCATCTTTTATTTATTTACGTTTTGAGACAAGGTTTCTCTGTGTAGTCCAGGCTGGCCTCAAACTCAGAGATCCATCTGCCTCTGCCTCCAAAGTGCTGGGGATTAAAGGTGTGCACCACCACTGCCTGTCTTTTCTTTTATTTTTTTAAATTTACTTTTGTCTCTGGTTTATTCTTTCTGAATGTAGTGAGAATGGGAACATAATGTCTCTTTGTCTTATTGCTCTTTTGAGGAATGGGTAAAGTTATGTGTGACTGACTACTCCAGACCACATTGAGGAACCAAGTCCTGTTTTCTAAATTAGATGACCACCTTATTTCACTTTTAACATATCTTTATTTTCAGAGCTATTTTAGGTTAACTCCAGAACTAAGAAGAAAATACAGAGTGCCCATATAATCCCTGTTCTGTGCACTCGACAGCTTCTTCTAATGTCAGCATGCTGTACCAGAGTACAATTAGTGGTTCCAGTTGATGAATTTCCTCTGAAACATTGTCATCTAATGTCTGTTTATGCTTCAGTCTTGGTGTACTATTACCAAGTTTGTTTGGTTTTTTTTTTTTTGTTTTTTTGTTTTTTTCTCGAGACAGGGTTTCTCTGTGTAGCCCTGGCTGTTCTGGAACTCACTCTATAGACCAGGCTGGCCTGGAACTCAGAAATCAGCCTGCCTCTGCCTCCCAAGTGCTGAACTCAGGACCATTGGAAGAGCTCTTAACCACTGAGCCATCTTGCCAGCCCCGAGAAACCTGTCTTGAAAAACAAAAAACAAAAAACAAAACAAAACAAAAAATGTAGCCTTAAAATGAGGGTCCTCTTGCCTCAGAATAATTTTTAGTTGTTATAACCAACACTGTGTTAAGTGTTTATATAGAGCATAATAAACATTTAATTTTCTGGGTTTTTTGTTTGTTTTTTTTTTTAAGATTTATTTATTTATTTTATGTATATGAATATACATTGTAGCTGTTCAGATAGTTGTGATCCTTCATCTGGTTGTTGGGAATTGACTTTTAGGACCTCTGCTTGCTCTGGTGGTCAAACCTGCTCGTTCCAGTAGACCCCGCTTGCTCAGTTCCTGCTAACTCTGGCCCAAAGATTTATTTATTATTATAAATAAGTACACTGTAGCTGTCTTCAGACACACCAGAAGAGGGCATCAGATCTCATTACTGATGGTTGTGAGCCACCATGTCGTTGCTGGGATTTGAACTCTGGGCCTTTTGAAGAGCAGTCAGTGCTCTTACCAGCTGACATCTCACCAGCCCCTGATTGTTTATTATTTTGAGATAGGATCTCACCATGTAGCTCTGGCTGTCCTACAAGTCGCTCTGTATACCAGGCTAGACTCACTTCATAGTGATAAGCCTGCCTCTGCCCCCCAAGTGCTGGGATTAAAGGTGTGCACCACCATGCCCAGCTATACCATACATTTAATTTTAAACAATTAAGTATATTATGATATTATTTTAATCTTAGAGGTGTAAAAATAGTGTGGAATAATAACTTGTATCTGATCACATTTTCTTGTTCCTTTACACATAAAATCTTGTGTGCTAGGTAAGCTCTGTGCCAAGCACTTAGCCTTACTCCTCCATGTTAAGATTAACTTTTCTAAGTGCTTTTAGACAAGGTTTTACTGTGTAGCCTAGGCTAGCCTCTAGAGTACTGGGTGTGTAGGTATGTATCATGCCTAACTAACCTTTAAAACACTTTTCAGTAAAGTTTAAAATCAGTTTGTAAGACAAACATTGTGGCCCATGTGAAATCCTGACACTCAGGTTGCTGAGGCAGGAGGATTGAGAATTTGAAGCCACTCTGGGCAACATATAAATAGTATGATCTTGTCTCAGAGAAATGTGAAAATAATATAAAACTGTATTTATACTTGGTGTATAGTTGTGTCTACTTAGAAGATTTACTCTAAAGATTTTTTTATTTTTTGGGGTTAGAGAGATGGCTCATAGTCGAAAGATGGCTCAGTGGTTAAGAACACTTGTTCGTACAGAGTACAGCTACTCATATGTTGGCTCACAACTATCTATAACTTCAGTTCCAGAGGATCCAATGCCCTCTTTTTTTTTTTTTTTTTTTTTTAAAAAACTTCGGTTGGCATCAGGCACACATCCAGGCAAAATAGTCTTATACATAAATATCCATGTTTGTATGGATGAATGAATATATGTATGTATATATTTATATACATATGTATGTATTTTTGTATACTGCATGTGCTATAGAGATGACTCAGCTGTTAATAGCACTTTAAATCCCAGCAAACACACTGGCTCACAACTGTCAGTAATATAGGGGAGCAAATACGCTCTTCTGGATTCTTCGGCACCAAGCATATATGTAGTACAGACGAAATACCCATACACATAAAATAAGAATAAATTTTGTTTCACTTTGTTTTTGAGACAGTTTATCTGTGTAGCCATAGCCTGACTGTCCTAGAACTTGTTGTATCTGGTCTCGGATTTTCAGAAATCTCTCTCTGCCTCTGAGTGCTGGGATTAGAGGTGTGAACCGTCATGCCCAGCTCAAACAAACAAGAAAAGGAGAAAGAGGGAGAGAAGAAAAAGAAAAAATATTCCGAGCCATACTTGGTGACATACATACCTATAATCACAGTACTTGGGAGGAAAAACCACAGATCAGTCACCTTTAACTTCATAACAAATTTGAGGCCCACCTAGGTGGGCTATGTGAAATTTAGTCTTTAAAAACTTAAGAAGTATTCTCAAACTGAAAACCTTCCTCACAGGCATTCCACCTGCCCAATGTGTAAAGCCTTATGTATAACCTCAATAGCACAAAAAAGAGAGAGAAAAATCTTTTCTGGCCTGGAATATATCTGTGGTAGGATGATTCCAAAGCATTCAGGGGCTCTGAGTTCATCAGCATGACATGAACAAAAACCATATTTCTAAGTTTGTGCATGTGTGTGTGCACACACAAGTGTATGTAAAAAAAAAAAAGTGTATGTAAAAATCAAAGGACAAGTGTCGGCACCTGGCTCTTGCCTGTGTGAATGTGTGTATATCATGTGAGTGTTTGATCCCCACAGAGGCCAGAAAAGGGCATTGTGTCACCTAGAACTGAAATTGTTCTAGGTTGTGACTAACTAGCACGTGGGTGCTGGTGCTGAGGACTGACTTAACTTGGGTCCTGGTTGAACAGCAAGTGCTCCGACTTACTGAAACATTTCATAGGGTCTCACAAGACTTCATTTATGTGTGTGCATTTAAAATGAGAATATAGCACAGTTAAGAGCACTGACTGCTCTTCCAGAGGTTGTGAGTTCAATTCCCAGCAATCATACGGTGGCTCACAACCATTTGTAATGGGATCTGATGCCCTCTTCTGGTGTGTCTGAAGAAAGTGACAGTGTAGTCACAAACATAAAATAAATAATTCTTTTAAAAAAACCAAAAATCCCCAAAAAACCCAAAATGGGAATATAAGGTCTTCTTAGGCCAGTGAACAGTATATAAGTATCATGAAATATGAATGTAAACTGTAATGTTTCTTAGTTATAATTTACTGTTATGTAATCTTTTTTTTTAAAAAAAAGATTTATTTATTATATGTAAGTACACTGTAGCTGTGTTTAGACACTCCAGAAGACGGGGTCAGATCTCATTATGGATGGCTGTGAGCCACCACGTGGTTTCTGGGATTTCGAACTCAGGACCTTTGGAAAAGCTGTCAGTGCTCTTAACCACTGAGCCATCTCTCCAGCCCCCTGCTATATAATCTTTAGTATTAGTGTAAAAGTAACTTTGAGCCATAGCTTGTTCTTTTTTAATTTGTTTTTCTTTGATGATACATATTATTTAGTCTTTTTGTTTTGTTTTTATTTCTGGAAACAGGCATGCACCAACCAGACCTGCCTCTTTTTAGGCCTTTTGGATTTATTTTTTAGTGTTAATAGTTTTCTAATCTTTGTTCAACCAAATACTATCTGTTAAAGTGTTTGAAGCACAACAGTATACTAGACTGCAGCTTAAAATTTTATTATGCTCATTCATAAAACTTTAATGTCGCCAGACTCAGGGGTCATAGTCTGTGCCCCAACCAGCCATGTCAGCCACTTGTCCTTTATAAGCCAATTAAAAGAGCCAAATTAATAGTGTAAAGCAGAAGAAGATATACTCAGTTTGACCAATGAGAAGAAGGACAAAGAGAACCAGCAGGTTCCCTACTTCATCTTTGTGATTTTAGCTTGAGGCTAAGGTTTAAATAGAAGGCAAGAAATTTGTCTAAGTCTAGTGAAGTCATGGTTGGATGCTCATGTCTCTCCTGCAAGTTCACTCTCCTGAATGATTATCTGCCAAGTTGATAATCTTTCTCCTTGACTCAGTTCCTCCTAATGTCTTAAGACTTTTCTAAGCAGGAGATTGCTAGGGAAATTCTGATTTCTTGGAGTTCATCTTCCAATGTCTGATAGCCAAAAAGGGGCATACAAGTGTCCCTTTAAAACACATGCTTTCTTGCCAGCTGTCCAGTTGGATTAGTAAGCATAGTTTTCTTTTTTCTTTTCTTTTCTTTTCTTTCTTTCTTTCTTTCTTTCTTTCTTTCTTTCTTTTTTTCTTTTTTTTTTTTTTGGTTTTTCAAGACAGGGTTTCTCTGTGTAGCCCTGGCTGTCTTGAAACTTGATCTGTAGACCAGGCTGGCCTCGAACTCAGAAATCCACCTGCCTCTGCCTCTGAAGTGCTGGGACTAAAGGCATGCGCTACCACCACCCGGCGTAAGCGTAGTTTTTATCAGTACAGTTTAGGTGATGAGCTCCATGGCATGAGAGTTTATTACTTTATGAGCTCTTTCCTTCTATAATTATTTGTCATTGTGTCCAGAAATTGCCTAGCTATCATGCAAAAGCAAAAACAGTTTCTCTTAGCATTTATGAGGTCCTGGGTGTGATCTCCAGCACTGAAAAAAACAAACAACAAAACAACGATCAAAAAAATCAAAGCGACCAACCCCAAGGAAGTCTTTTGTTTTAAAGATTTATTTATTTATTTTATGTA
>JADRCD010151924.1:3616-26283 GCA_019843815.1 Montemys delectorum
CTCTCTCTCTCTCTCTCTCTCTCTCTCTCTCTCTCTCTCTCTCTCTTTCTCTGCCTACTGGCAAAGTTCATTCCTTCTTGGGGATTCTGGTGTGTAGAGGACACAAGGTCCTTGGGAAGCCAGAAATGTTAAGCATACAGGTTCATCTCGTCAAGGGAAGGGATGTGCACCTGCCTTCCACCCAGAAGGCTGGGAGGGAATGTAGTTAATATCCTGGTGATCTGTGGGGCCAGCCCATATCCCAATCCCCCAGGCACTATGTCTATCCCAGACTCTTCTCCCCTAGACTTTTATCTTGAACACTGTTTCTCAGTCAATAAAGCCTGTCCCTAGGGGAGATGTCACGTGCACTTTGTAATTTGGTGGCCTCTCCAATGACCTAGACCCTCTCTAGGCCCTTAAGCTATAGAACAGTTAGGATAGTTCCTCTGCCTGCCTTGGCATCTGCAGGAACCCACACACTGGTGTACACCTAAGACCAGCTGAGACGGCCCACTTTGTGGACTAAATAACTTCTGGATTCTTAGACCTTCTGATGGTGGACAACCATCGGTGGACTAGCAGGACTATTAGTGACTAGCTATTAGTCACTCTAGTAAGTACAAATATGTAAGTATACTCAGATATCCATATATTCTATATACATTGAATATGTGAGCATTCATATATCCACTGGCTAAGTTCTGTTCCTCTGGAGAACCCTGACTAACACACCTCCCCATCAGATCTCTATTTCTGAAACATTGAGCCACCTTTCTCATCCCTTTCCAGCTACAGGCTGCCCTGCCTGGGCCCTCACCACACCAGGGCCCACTGTCCACAGCTCCACGCTGGAGCAGAGAGCTGGTTCTCAGGGAGGCCCACTTCACCATGCCTTGTACCTCTGAGGCCTGGCCAGGAACAGTCCACAGCAGTTCTTCCCAACACCTTCCTACATCAGATGGAAGGCGCAGTCACATGCCTCCTGAGTGCCTGGACAGCAAGGGGCTGCGGCAGCTGAGGGCTTTCCCAGTGGCCTGCAGTCTGTGCCTTCAGTGTTGTGTGAGACCTGAATCTCAGTCAGATAGAATGAGGCTTAAAAGTACCTGCCATCCGGATCAAGAGAATGCTTAAGCAGCCTGTCTACCTTGTTATGCCCCCAAAAGGGCTCAGCCCCCTGCTGGTCACCTGGGTAGCCCAGGGTTACCTTAGGTTACCTAAGGGCCCTTACAGCTGCTTAGACAGAGGGATGGATGCAGTGGGTGGGCTCAGCCTTACCAAGGAAGGAGCTATGTAAACAGCCAGAGGAGCTGGGGATGGTTCACCATCTCACCCCTTGCTCCTGTCTCCATTTGGAAGGAGACAGGAGCAAGAGGCAGACTTGCCCCTCCCCCTCCCGTGCCTTCTGCCCAGTCCCTGTCCCCCTCAAGCCGCCAGAGCCAGAGTCCAAGAGCAGTTCGAGTAGAGGTAACCTAACCCACAGTGGGGTGCTTTTATTCAGTGAGTAACTCCCCAGGAATGGAGAGCCGGGTATATTTATCCTGGTAACTGTCCTATCTTCAGGCAGCTGTGGCCAGCAAGAGCTAATATACAACAAAGCCAGATCTCTTCCCCTACCCAGCCTAGGGACCTATGGCCTCAGCACTCAGTAGGAACTCAACCTTCTAGAGGGAGTTTCCCTCAGTGATTGAGCTGTACACCCTCATCAACTGTCCCCTCTCGGAGAATTCCTCTCTTAGAAATGGACAAGCCTACTCTGTCTTGCTGGAAGAGAAAGACAGGAAAGGACTACGATCGCCAAAATAGAGGAGGAACTGGGTTGTCCTGCTTCAGTCTGCCTGGCCAGGGTCCCATCAAGTAACATGGGCACAGTCTTGAGCTGCCCCCATTTCTGAGCAGGTTCTAAGGAGGAAAACAGGATTCGATGAGATTTATACAGCAACTGAGCTCTTCAAGACTTTGTCTAATTCCAAGGCACTACTATTATCTGAACTCCAGACCTGAGCTGCCCCCCCTAGAAGAAAGGCTCCATCCCATAGTGCCATTTGAATATTTAACAGCCACGCCTGCAGGTAGTGAAGACCCACCCGCCAAGCTTCCCTAGCTGACTCACGCCTTGCTCAACAGGAGCTGCCCTGAAGGAAGTGTGGGCTGGGTGACAAACAGGAAACCAGGGGGAAAGGTCTAGAGGTTTCCAGCCTGCAGCAGACAGGGGCTGCCTGGTACAGCTGCCTCTTCCCGGCTCCCACGTGCCAGAGGCTGATTTCCAGCTTTCCACTGAGCCATGCCTACCAGAGGCTCACACAACCAGAGTGTGCAGGCAGGTCCCCTTTGGATACCTGGCTTGGACCCAAGAGCACAAGGGCACAGATGAGAGGAGACAGAAGAAAATAAAGACTAGAGGGCTCCTGTGAGGTCACCCTGAGCTCTAGCTTTACCAGGGCCCCTATGAAGTAAGTACTCAGCACACACACACACACACACACACACACACACACACACACACCACACCACACCACACGCCCCAGACCACAGCTGTCTTGGCCTCCAACTCTGCATCTGTACATGCTTGCAGCCAGATCCTGCCACACACCCAGGTAAGGAAGCGGCAACCTTAAGAACTCATCCCGAGACCCCCTCAACCCACCCACCCACACACACAACCCAAGAAGGCTGTGGACACACTTCCTGGATCAGATCTTTATACTTCTTCAACTCACCCACAGACTCTAAACTCTCCCTACACCCCACCCCACCCCCCACCCCCACCATGGTTTCTCTGTGTGGCCCTGGCACTTGCTCTCACCCTGTAGACCAGGCTTTACTCAACTCAGATCTACCAGCCTCTGCCTCCCAAGTGCTGGGATCAAAGGTATGCTCTGCTGACTGATGCCCAGGGGTATTCCTGTTCTGGAAATGTCCCTGGTCCAGCCTGACTCCAGGCCCTTCCTGCAATCTGGGCTCTTCCAAGCACATGAGTCCACAGCCGAGCAGGGCGGCTCCTCGGCTGCTCCCCCTGCTAATCACCAACAGAGGTTAGGAGGGGCTCTGCTGTGAGTCATCTCTGGCCCCACAGAGACCTGAACAAAAAGTTCAAAAGTTTGCCTGTTTCTGGGATGAGCTGTAATCTCTCCAGTGTTTATGGACTTAGAGACACCAGTTCCTCTGCTCTTTACTAGTCAAATTCTGACTGGTGAATGCAGCCCAAAAAAACTGAGAAAGGCTCCCCGCCCCACCTCCCGCGCTTCTGTTCACCTGGCTACCCTTCTCTGGTTCCCATGTGCAACTGTCCCCACTGGGCCTCTCCATGTCACAGTCATTCTTTCTTTTTATCATCTGCAGCCAACAATACAATACAGGCTAGCATCAGAAACTAGACTCAGTCCCTTCTCAGAGTCTCCATCCCCACCCTTGGTTCTGCTAAGCCTACTTCTAGTAGACAAAATGATTGGAACTTCCTGAACTACACACATACACACACAGGCACACACACACGCACACACATACATAGACACACACACATCCACCCAGACAGGCACACACACACACACACACACACACGCACATAGACACACACAGACACACACAGCACACACACACAGATACACACACACACACACACACACACACACACACGCACACACTTTTTGTTTTGAAGCTATGGCTCCTTACACAGTTTAGGTTGGCCCCGAGCCTTGGCTCAGCTGGGCTCCGCTTTGCTCTGGGTGCTAAGATAACAAGTCTACAGCATCATTCCCAACTAAAAGCCGACCTCTTCTGTGTGAGTCCACATTTCACCCTCACCCTCCCTAGACTCAGGCTCTCTGTAAGAACTTTCCCCCACACCCTTTCTGGCCCCTCACTTCAGGGCTGGGGTAAATGTGTGCTGGAGAAAGAGTGGGGTCACAATATAGTCCTGGGCTTGCAAGCCCTCTGTGCTTGGTCCCCTATATGGAATGGTGTGTGGGGGGGTGTGTAGAGCCCATGCACACCTTTTTGTGTATGTAGTGGTTTGATTTGGCTTTGTCTTGAGACAGTTCCTTCCATTCCTCAGGCTGCCATCAACTTTCAATACAGACTCAGCGTCCTGAATAGCTGGGATTACAAGCATGCACCAACCACCATGCCCAGTAGACTTATATACTGTTTTGTTTTACATTTTTTAAGGGTTGCAGACATGGCTCAGCACTGCTTTTGCAGAGGACCCAGGTTCAGTTCTCAGCACCCATGTGGGGCTTCAAATCCCAAGGGACTTGAGTCCCTTCTGGCTTCCTCATGCACCAGGCATGCACACGGTGCACATAAATATGTGTATGCACGATAGTCACACATATAAAATAAATCTTCTTAAAGTTGTTTACTACCTTTTATCTATGTGTGTGTGCATGCACACATGCACATGTAAAAGTCAGAAGACAACCGGGGAGTCGCTGCTCTCTTCTCACCATGTGGGAGGCAGGTAAGTTAGGTAACCAGGCTTGGTCCCAGTGTACCTGCCTGCAGAGTCCATCTTGGGCGTCAGATCCCCTAGGGGCTGCAGTTTCAGGTGGCTGGAAGCTATCAAGACAGGGTCCTGAGAACCAAATTCAAGTCCTTTGCAAGAGCAGTACATACTCTTAACCACTAAGCCATCTCTCCAGCTCCAATAGATGTGATTTTAAAATATTTCTTTTCCTCTTTTCCCCCGGTACAGGACTTAGGATCTCATGCAGTGCAAGAACGCCAGCACTCAGCTGTGTTTTCTGGCTCCAAATATTTCTGAACCCTCAAGTATAAAGCCACAGATATAGAGAACAAACACTCCCACCAGTGCCGCCTTGCCAAGCATAAGGACAGAACCCCTAGAGTTGACACTCCCATCTTTGAGTCTCTCAGAAAGTGAAGCCAAAGGGCCCTCACTCCCTACTTTGGCCTTGATCACAACTTTCCTCTTTGGCAGGACTGGGACCCCTAACCCCATCCTCAGCCCCAGCCTCACCCTTTCCTAGCCATGCCTCTCTATACAATATCAAATGCAGTCCGAACCTCTCCCTCCATCATCTGCCTGTTACCTGGATGCTCATACCTCCAGGAGACAAAGGAAGACAGGACATGAAACCTTAAGGAAAACCCAGAAGGCCCTCTGGGGACCAAGTTAACACAGAAGCAAGAAGTCGAAATCACTACCTTAAATCAAACTAGCAAGGCTGGGTTTTGGAGGCAATGAGACTGCAGTGAGACAGTCAGTTGGTCAGACAGACAGACAGACAGACAAACAGACAGAGGCTGCCGTCCTTTGCACACACTTGGGATCTTCAGTGCATAGTTTCATGCAGCACAAGACCCTCACTGTCCACACATAAAGCCACGTTGTATATGTCAAAGATTGGGCTGCTCTGGTGTCATGTGGCTCTCTGTACACCCTTCCAGTAATGCGCACACACACACACACACACACACACACACACACACACATCCCCATCCCCTGGGCACTGTGCCACAATCGAGATAACAGCCTCCCCAATAGAAAAGCAGATGACTTTGAATCTACTGCTCACCAGCCTGGTGAAAATTTACTAGACTGTTAGTAGCTTCCGCACACCACTCGGTACCTCAGAGAGCTCACTGTGAGCAGTGGGTGGGAAGCTTGGAGAAAGTCATCATGGTGACTGGCAGCAAAATGATGTGGGCCTCCTACTCTAGCACAGAGGCCCACAATACATAAATATGCATCACTGATGGCCATGTCCCCTGGAACAGCACAGGGAAGGAGCTGGAGCCAGGGACGGCAGCCAGGGATCCTGAGAGCTGTGGCACGTCGTCACTAACTTGAGCCTTCTTGCTGAGCAAACCACTGACCTCACCAGTTTATGCCTGGGGTTCATTCCAAGTCCTCCTTGGAGAACATCAGCTGAGCCCAGCAGCCTCCAACTCACTCCCCAGCAGGGCAGAGGAGCCAGGGACTTCAGTGCTCCTCACTCCTCCCTACTGCAGCTGGGCCCGAGAGCCCTGTGACTGAACTGGAGCTGCCTAAGCTCCAAAGACCCTCAAAAGTTAGGCCAGGAAAGAGCGACAGAGTGCAGAGTGCCAAGTGCCAGAGGGGCCGCAGACAGGGCTATACGCCTGTGAGGCAGCTGTTCAGGAAGGGAGAAATAACCCTTCCAGCACACCTAGCCTAATCTATGATACACCAGGTCAACTTGCACAAGCATTTTCCCCCTGGCCTCTAAGCAGATTGCAGGTGCTACTGTCTGAGCACTGCCAAGCAAAGCAAGGTTCCCAGTCACAGAGCAGCCCACAGGCAGATGGAGGTCTCCTTTACACACCACACCAGTCAAATATGGCTTGAACACACAAACACGCACGCACACGCGCGCGCACACACACACACACACACACACACACACACACACCATGTAATTCCAGGTTTGCCCTCTATAAATGGTGTTCCCACACGGGCACAAGCATGCCTGGGTAAGCGAGGACTCAGCCAAGAGCTAACCTTGACCTCATCTCTGGCCTGATGTTACAATCAATCAAGAGGTGCATCGTCATCCACGGTTGGCCAGCAGTCATCAAGTACTGACATATGTGACAATCTGCTTTTACTGTGAAAAAAAAAATGGGTTCAAGATAGCGTTAACAAGTCTCCTCCATATGTGCCGCAGTGCTGAATGAGAGCGAGCTGGAGACCTCAGGACCCCCACACACACACCCTCGGCATCAGAACTTGAGTTGAAACAGCCATATCTTGGCTAGCCAGGTGCTCTAAGAAATGAAGAAGCAGAGGAGGCAGCAGGCCAGCTGCCAACAGCATTCTCTCATCAACCTTCAATGACACCTTTGCTTCCTTAGAGGAACTGACACCACCCGACCCTGGGTCTCCTCAGTCTCTCAATTTTAGGAAGCCATCTGCTGAGCTCAGAGCTCCAGGAAATGCCGGGGCCCCTTGACAGCTGGTGTCACCACAGACAGTTGGCACCTCCTGAAAAAGAGCCATCCCACGCACAGAGGCTCTCTCTCGGACTCTTCCCAGTCTCCTGCCCACAAGCATGCCTCACTTGCTCACAGGTGACCTTTGAACTCAGCCTGAGGCCCTGGTGGGGTGACAGTGCCTCCCACAAAAGAGGGAGGGACAGCCCCAGCCTGTCCCTGTCCTGAGAGGGATAAGGCAGGTCCCCTAGAAGGGAAGATCTTCTCCTACTCTCACAGGGGAAGTCTGCCTCTTCCTGGACAGGGAGGAAGCACATGGATGCAAAGTCAGACTGGGAAACCACACAGGAGAAGATGGAAAACAAGCTTTCCTGGAACAAAATGTGTCGGGGATCTGTGAGCTCAGCCTGGCTGACAGGGCTCACATGCAGGGGAAGTAAGATGCAGGGAAGGAGGAAGTAGAACACAAGCAAGGTCATGTGCCCAGCCTGCACAAAGCCCACCAACCCTGAGCTGGAGCCTCAAGCTAAGCACGGGCCAGCCCTCACAGCTACCCTGACTAAGGGAGTCTGTGCACTGGCTTCAGAGGCCGAGGGAAATCCAAGGCTCCTGGGTTGGCTCAGCCAGCCTGCCCTCCCAGCTGCCTATCCCAGGAGACCAACGAGGGTAGAGCAGGGTGGGACCCACCACATCCCCAATTTGGATTTTACTGTAGGAGACAGTCTGGGGCTCAGGGAACCCAACCCAGCAGAATGAGGACAGATGGCAATAGCAGCGCCTGTCTGAAATGCCCAGAAATATCACACAGGAAGTCCCCAATGTACACACAGGGAGCATTCCAAAAGCTTGTTTGTGTGTTGGATGTTGAGCCACAGAGACAGTCTTCTAAAAGAAGCCACATTCTGAAGGGAAACTGGGCAGCTGTGCAGGCAGGATGTCACCTGACCCACAGGTGTGTCCGACAGCACGCTCTCCAGGATAAAGTGTAGACAAGACAGCTCACCTGGGGTTGGGCCAGGTGGGAATACATCAGAGCACCTGAACTTCCTGCTTGGCCATGTACGGGAGCACAGCTGTCTAGGGCACTCCTGGTAAACGTCCCTAGGACAAATGGCACAACTGTGAATCCCACAACTCCCTCGCAACTCTGTGAATCAGGGGTCCAGCAGTTAAGCAGGTGATTTCCGTTAGAACAAAGCTGTCAGCCAGGGCAACCATTTCTCTTGCCAGTCTTGGTGCCCAGACAGGAAACGGTCACCGTACATGTCGCTGAGCTGATAATCACCTGCTCCACTACTGATCTGGCTGAGGTAAGACATTTCTCCCTTATGAAGCAGGGAAGGTTCTGTCTTCTTCTTCTTCACGCTGTACCCCAAACTGTGATGCCTGCCTCCATGGAGGTTACCCCTTGGTGGAGAGCCCACTCCAAATTTTTGAGACATACCTAGATGACGTCTAAGCTGGGATAAGACTGGTCCAATCTCCCTAAACCCAAACAAGACTTCCTGTTCCAAATGAGGACAAATTCAAACCCAGACACAAAGAACAACAGTAACACTAGCCTAGTACCCAGGCCCTCTGCCTAAAGGCACTGTGGGAAGAGGGCAGGGAGGCTCCCACGCTCCCCTGAGGATCTACGGGCAATCAACGCTTGGGGAAAGGAAAGACACTCTTCCACGGTGGAGCCACTGATAAAGTTAAAGTATGCATGCTCCAGTAAACGGCCCCTTACCTGTAAGCAAGTCTAACAGAACTAGTTAGTTCATCAAAGGAGTAACAAAGACCAGGAGAAGATCAGTGGGAGTCAGCAAAAACAGCGTGGTGGGGGTAAATATGATGTTATATACACATATAAAACACCACAGCTAAACATATTGTGTATATTTAATATATGCTAATAAAAAACAAAAATGACTGCTATCCTAAGAGCCAAGGGTAGCACATGTGTGTGCCCACAGGTATGTGCGAGTGTGCTCATGTATGTGTGTACACACAGCTCCATGCAGAGCTGGTGGGTGGGCTGGGCAGAGGCCAGGCCTGAGTCCAGGCTGCTCTAACTGGACATCATAGGCTGAGTCCCTGACACTCTTGTCTATGACCTATCACCTCTCTGAACCTTCCTGCCTTTTTGGTGGATTAGGAATTACACATGGCCGCTGGTCGGCCAAACAGACTTCCAAGATCTCTCTCAGCAATGACCTCTGATTCTCCTCCTTCTACAGGGGGTTCTAGAGGTAGCACAGACAGGTTCAGAAGCAGGGTAAGGAGAAGCAGAGATCCCCAGTGGCAAGCCTGCAAGTGAATCACTTAATAGTTGTGTTTGTGCTTAAGAAATCCAAATTAAAAATTCTGTAATAAATGCAGTGTGGATTTGTAATCACTCACGAATGTGCCCATTAGTCCCAGCTCCACCACTTGCTAGCACAGCACCTCTGAGCTCAGCTTCCTCGTGAGCAATTGGGCATCCTGGTGGTCCCTTACACTCTGTGGGTTCCCAAGCCTTTTGCAAGCCATATGAGGATACAAATAGGGCATGAGCGTCAAGCCGACCTGCCGCCAGAGCACACAGCCCTTGAAGAGATGGATGGTAGATATGGAAAGGTACTTGCTGCCAACCCTGGCAACCTGAGTTCAATTCTTGGAATCCTATGGTAGAAGGAGAGAACCAGCTCCCTCAAGTGGTCCTCCAACGTCTACACATACACCACACTGCACGCACACATGTAAATACATAAATAAAATGTAATAAAAATTTACATTAATACATTAATAAAAATTGTACATCTTTACACAGTTTCAGTGCCAATCTCACGGTGTACCAGGTGACAGGTGGAAGCTGAGCAGCTGCTGACATCCCTGATTTCCCCACCTGAGCAGGCGTGAGAGAATACTGCAGGAGAAGACTCTTGGAAAGGTGTCAGCTGGGCAGCGGGACCCTCCACACTGTCACAAGCTCCGTTTGTTAAGATACCAGGAGCAGAACACTTGTCTCTGTGAAAAAGATCTTAGCAGGACATCGTGGCTCATACCCATAATCCTAGAATTTGAGAGGTGGAAGCAGAAAGATTAAGAGTTTGAGGTTGGCGAGATGGCTCAGTGGGCAAGAGCACTGACTGCTCTTCCAAAGGTCGTGAGTTCAAATCCCAGAAACAATATGGTGGCTCTAAAAAAAAAAAAACTTTTTTTTAAAGATTTATTTATTATTATAAATGAGTACACTACAGCTGTCTTTAGACCACCAGAAGAGGGTGGTTGGTTACAGGTGGTTGTGAGCCACCGTGTGGTTGCTGGGATTTGAACTCATGACCTTCGGAAGAGCAGTCGGTGCTCTTACCCACTGAGCCATCTCACCAGCCCAAATAAATCTTTAAAAAAAAAAAAAAAAAAGGAGAGCGTTTGAGGCCAGCCTGGGCTACATGAAAAGGGACGTGGGACTAACGTCTAAGACCCAATTAAGACTTCAATCTCTCTCCTTGACTGTAAAGCTATTCCAGAATTCAAAAGGTCACCAAGCATAAGCATCTAAGAGCCCAGTGCTTGGGATGTGGAAGCTCAGTGCACATGACCAACAGAAAGAAAGATGCTGCTGGTCCCCTTGGGCATCTGGTCCAAGGCCAGCCTTCTGGCCCAATGCACTCCCAAAAGATATCTGCTCCTAACAAGACTGGCATGAAGGGAGAAATACAGAGATGAGTATTCCTGAGTCCAAAGTTCAGCCTCTGAGAGGCAGCAAGACACAGCTTGCTCAGGACTCATTCCGGAAGCCCTGGACATTAAGTGTGATAGGCACCCATGGAGATCCTCCCCCAAAGCCCAGAAAGGAAGATGATTTTTACAACAGCCACTGATATTGTGATGACCTCCAGGAGATCTGTAAACCATATTGTATGTGGGTCCCCACCACATTACTCTGGGGAGGAAGCTCCCAGTGCAAAGGCGATGAGGAAGCACTGGCCTGGCTAACAGCATGGCTCTGTGCTCACACCTCACTGCTTCACGTGTCAGGATGAGTGTGCTGCTTGGGGCTAATGCTGTTCTAGCGTCACATCAGCCCCAGGTGAAGGGATTTCTGGAATGGGATGTGTCCAGCAGTACACACTCCGTGAGCTACCACAGGTCATAGGGCACAAAGCAGACCCAATCCTGGTTTACCTGCTTGCTTAAGGTCTGTCCACCCCTCACAGGAGGCAACCTCCGCTCCTCAATACCTCAATCCTCAGTTGGTGGCCCCAATATCTTCCGGTTGAGCACAAGAAGGACAAAGACACAGGGTCTGCACCAGAGCATAGTGGGAGCCTATTATAAGGGGGGAGCAGAGGGACCAGCAGAAGTGGGGGCGAGTTCCAGGTAGAGGTAGAAACAACCTGGGAAAGTGCCAGGACAGAGAATGGAACCCAGCATGTCAGAGGGGAGTCGAAGGCCCAGGGCCTGCAGAGTCTGGACTTCCAAGGGCTTCCACAGAGGGTAATTGGCAGGGGAAAGCAGGCCCAGGCCTGCCTTTAGATTGCCCAGCCAGTATGTGCAGGCAGGATGGGAGTGAGGCAGGGCACAGTTGGAAGTTACAATGCTCTAAATGAAATGAGAAATCACCAAGACCTGCTGACTGGGTGGATGTGGAGGAAGGAGAATACCTCCCCAACCTGTCCTGTAGGAGGACAGGCAGCCATCAGCTGACACAGGGAAGACAGGAGGAAGCAGATCTAGGGGCCCGGGAAGTAGTCTGGAAAATGATATGGTATCTACCTCCGGTTTGTCTCCTGCTGAAGACAGGTCACTCTACTACCAGGCCTTGGGAAAGTTCTGGAGGTTGCACGTGCCCATGGACTCACAGAGCACACAGGAAAACTAGGGTCCCCTCTCTGCCTGCTCCCATCTGGGCTGAGGGCAATCTCAGCAGTCCACAGGCAGCTCCATGTACAATAGCTCTCTTCCAGGAAGAAGGTTCAGCCAAGCACGGTATCGGGGAACCAGGTCCTTCCTGCTACAAGCTGGCCCCTGAGGCTTTTCCAGGACATAATCTCAGGCCTCCTGCTCTCATAGAAATACCCTCAGAACTGGCTGGGGAGTGAGGTACAGCTGAGCCTAGAGAGTGTTTACCTACACAAAGCTCAGCATCACACTGAAGGTTGACAGACACTCGTGTCCAAGCCTTGCTCAGCTGCTATAACATGGCTACCCCTAAAAGGCCATGGAGGGCTATGGAGGGCATTGACCGATGACTGTCCTCACCCCTGTGATTCAGGCTGGCTTACTTGAAAGATCCAACAAGGAGGACTCAGGGTACCAAGTCACAATGAGTGTCCAAATCGCACAATGAGTTCAAGCACACACAGGTACATACATGCACCTCTGAGCCTGCCACCCTCCTCCACAGACCACCTTCCAATCTGGTTTACCACGTGAAATCTTGTCTTATCTGTTGAATCTCACACCTCTGTTTCCTCTTTGGCAACACAGGACTGAAAAGTTCAGTTTGTCTACCTAACGAAAAAGGAATGTGTTGGCCCGGGACCTCATTAGAAACTCCCAAGTAATATCCCAGAACAGCCATCTCCTTAAAAGATGAAAGACGCTGGCGGTGGTGGCGCACGCCTTTGATCCCAGGACTTCGGAGGCAGAGGCAGGCGAATTTCTGAGTTCAAGGCCAGCCTGGTCTACAGAGTGAGTTCCAGGACAGCCAGGGCTACACAGAGAAACCCTGTCTCAAAAAAAGAAAAAAAAAAAAAAAAAAGTCTTTCCAAATGTCCATGTTGTCTAAGGCAAGCTTGAACCACTTCCTCCTGACCTTGCTCTGTACTTGGTTTAAGGCCCCCCGCTTCTCTGCACTCCCAAAGCATCATGCTCTTCCCTGATGAGAGTATATGTCAAAGTGTCAAAGTGATGGACTGTGTGTCAATATCCCTCAGCTCCTGAACACCCCAGGGAGAGCAGGGGCAGCACGCTCATCACATCCCTCAGCCCCTCTGAGCACTGCACACACAGAGCCTAGGACAATCAGATGCTCGGTGAACACTACAGAAGAAATGAGCTAATGGCCTCTTGCTGCAGAGATCTGCCTTTCCACTTTAGTTCATGTCACCTCCTGACCCTCTGTGAGCACCCCACCTCCTGGTCC
Source organism: Montemys delectorum (assembly GCA_019843815.1). Lineage (NCBI taxonomy): Eukaryota > Metazoa > Chordata > Mammalia > Rodentia > Muridae > Montemys > Montemys delectorum. The sequence continues at coordinate 16,623 of JADRCD010151924.1, forward strand.
TCTGTGAGCACCCCACCTCCTGGTCCTCTGTGAGTACCCCACCTCCTGATCCTCTGTGAGCACCCCCACTCCTGATCCTCTGTGAGCACCCACCTCCTGACCCTCTGTGAGCACACCAGCTCCTGGTCCTCTGTGAGCACCCCACCTCCTGGTCCCATGAATATTCTGCCTCCTGATCCTCCATTGAGCACTTGGTATATATGAAACACAGAGTGGGAGAGTGTCAGAAAATGCTCCGTCTACCAGGATCTAGTTACTACCGACTCCCTCCAACCACGCTACCCCTAACTCTACAAAAAGAGGAGGAAAATGGGAAAAAGAGGGCTGGAGAGATGGCTCAGCGGTTAAGAGCACTGATTGCTCTTCCGAAGGTCCTCAGTTCAAATCCCAGCAACTACATGGTGGCTCACAACCATCAGTAATGAGATCTGATGCCCTCTTCTGGTGTGTCTGAAGACAGCTATGTTGTATTTACACATAATAAATAAATAAACCTTTTAAAAAGAAAGAAAAGAAAAAAAGAAAATAGGAAGAAGAAAGCAAAGGAATACTCCACACGCCTCTGCAGCCGGAGCACAGCCCCTGGTGGGCTCACTCACTGTGTGGCCTGCCTGGTTTCCTTCAGAGTGAAGGACAGGAGCTTACTGCTCAGGAATGTGGGCACAGGCAGGGGTCAGGGCCTGACAGTGGGCAGCACCTTGGCCTGGCGCAGAGCGGGGAGGGGCACTGCCCAGCGGCAGCCTAGCATCCTATCCTGGTACACAGAGAAGAGCAAACACTGTCAACTGTGTTTTAGGAAACACACGCTTCTGGAATGTGTGCGCAGCAACTCCCATGGGCTGTGTAGGCCAGCCTGCCCCAGAAGGTGGGTCTGAGTGAACTGAGGGCTCAGCCAGGGAGGAAGGCAGTGTCTCACATGAGACAGGGGGAAGGAAAGAAGAAAAAACTGTTAAATTCTCTAGGATGATTCGTTGTTTAAAGAGATCTATGGATGCCAAATATGCACACTACACTGATGTACAGTGCCAGCCACCCTCACACTTTCTGCCCATGCACATACACACTTGTGTATGTGTGCGTGTGCGCACCCCTGCATGTGTCCGTGCATATGTGTGCATGTATGTGAATGAGAGAAAGCAACAGGGTCTCACTACGTAGCTGTCAACCTGGAACTCCTTCTATAAGCCAGGCTGGCCTAACACTCAGAGACCCACCTGCCTCTGCTTCCCGAGTGCTGGGATTAAAGGTATGCACCATTACCAGCAGGCAATTGAGAACAAATTTCAAAGGGCAGACAACACTGTGTGTGTTTTATAATGTATGCAGGGGCAGAATTATCAACAAAAAAAAAAGCACTGGGAAGAAAATTAATATTTACTGTAATAGGAGATTTTTAGATTAAACATGAACAGTTAAATACAGTTTGAAAGCACCTGATAAGTTAAACCTGCAAATAATTAAAATAGTAAACCATTGAGTTCTAACTAAGTAAGATTAAGAAAGAGAAAACGGAACCCTAAAAACAATGACTCCAAAAGGCAGAAAAAGGAACGAACAGAAGGTGTGAGCATAGGACAGCATAGGACAGATGACATAAGGGGACTTACACACCAACACACAGAGGTTAAAGCCCACAAATGTAAAGTTATACGTCATCAGACTAATTAAAACTTGACTTTAATTTTACTGGCCATAAGAAACAAACTCTGAAGATAAAAGCAGATTCAAAGGCACCAGGGGAAGATAGATGTGGTGAAACTCCCACAACTCCCATGCTGGATGGGCAGGAGGCTGGGCCAGGTCCACCGTGGAAGATGCCCTTCGCTGCAGTGGGTTGGTCTGGCACTGACCTGGGTACTCTGGATCCTCTCAGACCCTCACAGATGCCGGCTGTTACTGTGTAGACCTCGCCCCCCAAGTTATCCAGGATTGGTTAATAAAAATGCCTACAGCCCACAGCTGGGCAGAGGAGAGGTAGGCAGTGCTAAAGGGTCCCAGGCTTCCAGACTCAGGGAGAAAGGAAGGGAAGGACGGCCATCAGGGCTGGCTTATCAGAATGTGGTAAGTGATATCTTGGCGTTACTGACAGGAAAGTAGACAAGATAATGTAGAGGGCTGATATCCACCCAGCTCTAGTGATTTAAGGCTTATTATGAATATAAAGGTTTGTGTTTTATTTGGGAACAGAATCATCTAAGGTAGGATAGAAACCTCCAAATAATTTCTAACAGGACACCGCTCCTCCCCGCAGACATGTCAGACTGTAACTGACACGACCGGCATCACGTGAGAGACTGATACAGAGGGTCCCTTGCACCTGGGACTGCAAGGCTGGCCTGAGCAGCTGAGCAACTTAGGGAGACCCCGTCTTCCAAAAGAAAAAGTTAAAGTGGCCCTCTCAGGAGGGCCCAGGGTCAGCTGGAGGGAGCTCTAGAATGTCCCGCCTGCTCCTGACATGCAGTCATTCACTGTGGCCAGGAACAGGTCATTTAGGAAGCCATGCTGGAGCCACACTGTGAGAGACAGTGTGGAACAGGAATGACAATTCACCCAGTGAGAATGACTTTATGGGCCACAATGCCAGAAAAAACACCAGGAGGAGGCGTGGGCTGACTCACGCGGATTCGAGAGTCTCTCAAGTTCAAGGATCAGCTTGGAAGCCTACCACAACAAAGGAAACTTCCTGTGAGAGAGGCTGTAAGATGTGGGATTGTTTCCAGATGAGGATCTGAAACCAAGGCCCTGACCCGCTGTCCCCTCGAGGCTGTGGATCACATTCTACACATTCTGCCCATCTGCAGGGCCAGGCATCCAGGCTGAAATCATCACTGCAGGTGCTCCCCGCAACTACTTTATTAAACCGAGGAGCAAGAAAGAAGGGGGACCGGGAGAGGAGAGGACAGAAAGCTTATGGAGGAGCGCCTGTTAGTCACACACAAGCTAAGACTCCGGGGTAAAGAGACACATTGTAACTATGAAAGCTGCCAACCTGAAGAAGTAACCATTCTACATGTGTGTCAGCCAATAGCAGGGCTCCAAGCAGAGGAAGCAAGAAGTCACAGAGCTGAAAGGAAGAAGTCAGAGGGAAAAAGCAAGGAACTCAAGAGCTGGCAAGGAGCTGTTGTGAGTGTCCTCCTTATTGAGGCATGGAGGGAGGGAGACTGGGCTGCAGGCAGAAAAACTCCTCCCCCGGCACCACCCCCAGGCCCAGCTGCTCATACTTGACTGACTTTCCCGTGTCCTGCTCCTTCCTAACTTTATAACCTGGTTCAGACAACTCCCTTCTCCATCCTACAAACAGCAGGGCCCCTGCCTCAATGGCAGCATTGCCAGGCAAGCTCCAGTCAACCCATAGATGACTTTCGAATGCACAAGATATACATATGCATGTGCCCCAGAATGTCCTCCCCCAATGATTGCCACCCCCTCATGACAAGTGGGAATCAAAGTCCAGTGTGACCACACTGACAGGAGAGAGGGGCTTTGTGGGCCCGCAGGTTAAAACACAATCCCCAAGCCAGGCGGCGTTGGTGTACAGCTTTAATCTCAGCACTCTAAAGGCAGAGGCAGGAGAATTTCTGTGAGTTGGAAGCTAGCCTGGTCTACAGAATGAGTTTCTGGACAGCCAGGGTTGCACAGAAAAACCCTGTAGCTGGCAGAAGGAGGCAGGGAGGAGGAGGAAGAAGAGAAGGAGGAAGAAGGGAAGGAGGAGGAGGAAGGAGAGGAAGAGGAGGATGAAGAGGAAGGAGAAGGAAGAGGAGGAAGAGGAGGAGGAAAAAGAAGAGAAGGAGGAGGACGAGGAAGAGGAGAAGGAATAAAAGTAACAAATGGGGGAAGGGGGCTGGAGAGATGGCTCAGCGGTTAAGAGGTCATGAGTTCAATTTCCAGCAACCACATGGTGGCTCACAACCATCTATAATGGGATCTGATGCCCTCTTCTGGGGTGTCTGACGACAGCAACATGAAATAAAGAAGAAAAAAAACGGCACCCGATGTATCCCAGCACCAGCTTAGTGCTGTAAGGCCATGGGTTCAATTCTCAGCACTGCCAAGAACAGATACAACATAAGTGCCTCAAGCCTGTAATCCCAGCACCAAGGTCACTGTCATCTTTGGCTACACACTGAATTCGAGGCCCTCCTGAGACTTGTGAAGATCCTCTCTCAAAAACAGAAGCAATCTGGGCGGTGGTGGCCCACGCCTTTACTCCCAGCACTTGGGAGGCAGAGGCAGGCAGATTTCTGAGTTCAAGGCCAGCCTGGTCTACAGAGTGAGTTCCAGGACAGCCAGGGCTATACAGAGAAACCCTGTCTCGAAAAAACAAACAAGCAAGCAAAAAAAAAAAAAACAGAAACAAAAGGACCACCCACCAACGCCCTCTGAAGCCCAACACATAAGTAGGGAGAAGTTAAGCAGTTCTGACTGAGGGAGGCAAAGCCAAGCGTCTCCCAGTTCTGAGAGCTGAGAAGGGCTGTCAGCATCCAGCTGCCAGAATATTCAGGGAAAATGTCCCAGGCAGGCAAAGGAGGGAGAGGAGAATACAGAACCAGGACAGGACAGAACCAGTGTACTGAACCAGGAGAGGACGCTGCTCAACTACCAGCTGCGTCTGCCACAGCCACAGCCTGTACACCCAGCCCCTTTGTGAGAGGATGACCTTTGACACCCTGGCCTGAGGGCGGGTGAGGCAGGGGACAGATAACCTGCCTCCTGGCCAACATTCTTACTCCACAGACACAAACAGGATGTTTGGAAACCGAAGACTACAAGTGACCTCAAGAAGCCTTGACAACTACCTCCAGGTGACACTTGTTCCGGCCTGGCCCCTTAAGCATGGACTTCTGAAGACAGAGAAGGGGCGGGAGTTCTTGAACAGCTAGCTCATGACTCTGCAGCAGAGGCCATCCAAGGCAGTAAGGCAGGAGAGTGGCCACACGCCGTCCAGCAGCTGCCTCAGCCCCAACATGCAGGTCAGGAGGGTGAAGAGACCACACATCCACTCCTGCGGCAGAGAATTTTCCAAGATGGGCAGCGGATGACCAGAGGAGCTCAGGCTGGCAGCCAAGGAACAAGTGTAGAGGCCCAGGCACCATAGCAGCTCCTCCACACAAGCCTCAGAGAGGCCAAAGCAAGGCTGCTGACCCAGAGCTCATCCGGAATGCAAAGGTGCCCTGAGCAGCCGAGGCGCCAGGAGGCCACAGGAACCCAGTGGACCACCAACACTCCCCATTTCTACACGAGGAACATTCCTAGAAACTGACAGGAAAAGCTTACTCTGGATGCTGCGCCACTCCAAACCTGAACAGAGCCCAGGGAAGCCCCCCAAAGATCAGCTGCCCTGAGAGGGGATGGTCCCTGCACTAGCTCCTGTGTCCACCCACCTACAGCCATTCCAGGTGCCTATCCTGAAAACAGCACACTCCACCTTTTCCTTTTTAAAAATGTTTTTAATTTACTTATTTTATTTGTATGAATATTCTGCCTGTATGTAGGATGGATGGATGGATGGATATGCGCTACATGCATTCTTGGTGCCCATGAAGGCCAGAAAAGGACATTGGGTGTCTTAGAACTGGATGGCTATGAGCCATCATGTGGGTTCTGGGAGCCAAACCCCAGTCCTATGCATGAGCAGCCAATGCTCTCACCTGCTGAGCCGTCTCTTCAGACCCTGTTGCTTTGCTCTAAGGTAAGGTTTCCCTCTGTACCCCAGGCTGGCCTGGAACCCTCGGTAGTGCTTCTGCCTCCCTCCACTGCCTCCGCTACCCAATGCTAGGATAAAGGCGCATGCATCACACCCAGCTCACCTCTCCCTTGCCCTACGGCTAGAGAAGCCTCAGTGGGCAGCAGACTCTGGGAGGCTTCATGGATGTCACAGCCCAAGGCTGAGCTGGAAATGGATCCCAGGACAGCTAGCTGCAGCAGCTCGCTCTCAGATGCCAGCATTAGGTGAGGGGTTAGCATAAGCCACGCTAAGGACAACCTCCTTCCCTACTCCTTTCCTCTAAGCTACCAAAGGCTCAGGAGAACTGAAACACCACAGAAGGAACCAACCTGACGCTGCCAGCACTGAGGTGAGACCAGTGTACCTCCACGGCACAGCCCCACGGTGCCAGGAGGTGGCCAGGTTATGTTCTCTTAGGGAACCACTGAGCCACAGCCTCCGAGCAGCTAAAGAGTCCAGTGAACACAGGTGTACTGATGCCCACTGCCAAGGCCACAGATGTGTGGTAGAAGTTTAAAGCACTGAGGGTAACACCAAGGGCCAAACCCTGGAGTAGAGTCTAGATGATTCCAAGAGCCAATGTTAATCATTACCATTGCCCTAACACTCAAGAGAGTTTAAGCCGGGTGCCGTGGAGTATCTACCCCTCTAACAGCGGGACTCAGGAGGTTGAGGCAGATGGACTACTCTGGGCTTAAAGCCATCCAGAGCTACAAAGCAAGCCTCTGTCTCAAGAAACAAAAAATGAGGGCTGGAAAGATGGCTCAGCACACAGGTTCCTCTTCCTGAGGACCAGACACTGATCCTAGCATCTATCTACATGAGGGTTCACAACCATTTGTAACTCTAGTTCCAGTGAATCCAGTGTCCTCTCCTGGTCTCTGCAAGCACAAAGCACACACATACACACGGCAAAACGTTCACACACATTTAAAAAATTAGAAATGGCTGGGCAGTGGTGGCCCACACCTTTAATCCCAGCACTTGGGAGGCAGAGGCAGGCAGATTTCTGAGTTTGTAGCCACCCTGTCCTACAGAGTGAGTTCCAGGACAGCCAGGGCTACACAGAGAAACCCGGTCTCGGAAAAAAAAAAATTAGAAATGGCTGGAGTGGTAGAGGCGGCACACGCTTTTAACACCAGCACTTTAAAATAAATACAATAAATTAGAAACAAATGTCTCAACGGAGAATAAAGTGCTGTTTCAGGGAAAGTTCCTGTTTTCTGGATTCGAGGGCAGAGGCTCCCGTCTATAGTGACCTGTTGAAGCAGCAGCAGCAGCAGAACCACAAATCCAAATGAGGCTGGGTAGCCTGAACACCCCAAACCCAGAGAAACTCACTTGATTCGGCCAGAAGGAAGTGGAGGTCTAAACTAACAATGGGTACCTGCAGTTCTTGCCCATTTAATCATCAAGCATCGTAGACTACTGATCTGCCGAGCAACTGCAGGGAGCACAGAGCGGTGGTGGCTGGCACACTTGACAGCAGCAGGTGCCCTGTCCTGAGAAGCTCACAGCAGGGAGGCAGGCAATAAGAAGTCCAGGAGTTTTTGCTTTTTTTGTTTGTTTTTTAATTTTTGGTTTTTGGGTTTGGGTTTGACAGGGTTTCTCCGTATAGCCCTGGCTGTCCTGGAACTCACTCTGTAGACTAGACTGGCCTTGAACTCAGAAATCCGACTGCCTCTGCCTCCCAAGTGCTGGGATTAAAGGCGTGCGCCATCACTATCCGGCTTGGGTTGGGTTTTAAGACATTTCTCTGTGTAACAGTAAGAGTTCTGAGTACACTGTAGCTGTATAGATGGTTGTGAGCCACCATGTGGTTACTGGGATTTGAACTCAGGAAGAGCAGTCAGTACTCTTAACCGCTGAGCCATCTCTCCAGCCCAACAGTAAGAGTTCTGGCTAGCCTGGAACTCTGAACTCACAGAGATCTGCCTGTCTCCTGAGTGCTGGTACCTGGTTTATGCCAGCTGATGGTGGTGCATGCCCAGAGGCAGGCAGATCAAGGCCAGCCTGATCTACAATGAGAGTTCCTACAGAACTACATAAAGAAACCCTATCTTGAAAATCCAGAGATAAACAGAGAAAGACAGGTTTTTATGCCAGTTGATGGTAAAGCATGCCTTTAACCCCAGCATTTGGAAGGCAGAGGATGGGAAATTTTGAATGTAAGGTCATCCTTGGCTATAGAGCAAGTCTGAACCTGCCTCACCCCAACCCCACATCGGGAGCACTGGGAGGGGAGCTCAAAAGGAGACTGGGTTGAATACCAGAAGCCCTAGGTTAAGTTCCTTCCTGTGGTCTGCACTGGCACTGGGGGTGTCCTCACACCCTAACTCCTGTGAGCTTCAGTTTCACTTCCTCATTTGTAGGTTGGGATAACTGCCTCCTACCTCAAACGTTATGTCCATTATCTAAACAGAGGCCAAGAAAAGAGCATCAGGGCGTGCACAGAGCTCCCACAATAGCTGAGGCCTCCGAGAGAGAGTGCAAAGGAAATGAGCTGGGTCTTTGCCCGCTAGCAAACCGGAAGAATCTGGACAATAGAATCCACATCAGGGGTGGAGACAGAACTTTGGGAGTTGCCAGCACAAAAGTTCTAAAAGGGGTCATGGAAGTAGATAAACAAGAGGAAAACAGCCCAGAGGGCTCTTCAGGGAAACTCTCGGAGGAGCTCCCACTCCAGGCACCTGAGGAGGAGAGACCAGGAAGGTTCTGTGGAGGCACGTGCACCAGAAGGAGAGGCACACCCACTGGGGTAGGAAGTGTGTCAGCAAGTGGGCAAGGAAGTCCCAGGCTGTGTCAAAAACCGAAAAAGAGGAAACCAGATGGGGCCAAGATGAACAGAGACACACTGAGACCGCGGGGCCGCAAGGGACAGGGGGCCAAACTGATGCCACTGGGTGGAGTCACAGTCACCGATGCTGGACAACCCAAGTTCAATCCCCAGGACCCAGATGGTAGAAAGAAAGGGAAAATTCAAGCAAGGTATCTTCTGATCACCACCCATTCTCTCTGTCTGTCTGTCTGTCTGTCTCTCTCTCTCTCTCTCTTACACACACACACACACACACACACACACACATGCACACACACAGTAAGTAAATGTGTGTAATTCATGAACAAATGTAAGTAAATAAATAAGTGTAATTTTAAAATCAAAGGCACTTCACTGCGAAGGGACCCGTAGGAGGGTCAGCAGTTAAAAAGCACTGGCTGTTCTTCCAAAGGACGCAGGTTCAGTTCCCAGCAATTACATCAGGTGGATCGCAGGGGCCTTTACTTCAGTTCCAAGGGATCTAACCTCCTCTTCTGGCCTGTGTAGGCACTTGCATAAACTTGGTGTACATACAGACAAGCATGCACGCACATACAGTAAATAAAAAATAATAATCAACCTGCTTAAAGGGGGAAGGGAGGGGGCTGGCTGTGAGGGTGAATGAAGTAAACTGTGTAAACAAAGAGGTGCTCCCTGAGGGCCTTCTGCTGTGTGCTCAGCCTCCATCCCAGGTTCAGCACATCCTTCACAGCCTGCCTCCAGCAGTTTCTCTGTTGCTAAGGTCAAAAGCTCCATGGCTCATTTAAAAAGACACACAGGCACTGGGGTAGCTCAGTGGCAGAGGGCACTCTTTTCAAAGGCAAGGCCATAGGCTGGATCCTATCCAGAGACCTACTGATATCCAAGAAAGACCAGGGCAGCCTGAACGAAGTTCTCTGACCCCCACGAGGAAGGAACACCCCAGTGGCTTCCGCCTACCTTGCTCAGCTCACCCAGAGCCTATGATTCAAAACAGCTGGAAATATAGACCCCGAGCTCCTCAACAAGAAAACAGACCAGAACATGGCTGTTTCTGCCAAGCAAGTTCTGAATAAGCTGCATTCCATTTCATTAAAACAATTACCTGAGCTCCAGCCAAGGATTACATAAAGCTTCCT
>JADRCD010151926.1:0-18992 GCA_019843815.1 Montemys delectorum
ACCTACTCCAACAAGGCCACACCTACTCCAACAAGGCCACACCTACTTTAACAAGGCCACACCTACTCCAACAAGGCCATACTTCCAAATATTGCTACTCCATATGAGCTTATTGGAGTCATTTTGATTCAAACCACAGTGCTCAACTGTGTTTGACAGACCCCCCTCCCGCCCCTGAAAAGCAGGAGGAAGTTGATTATATACATAGTAGAGTTCTCATATAGAGTTCCTTCTAAGCTCACCCAAAAGAACCAATTCTTAACATTGGTGGCTCAACATGAAGTCCCAGGCAGCCCTTGATGGGGTTGGGTGGGTGGGAGGCACATGCCCATCCGAGCCAATGCCAGTGTGTGGGTGGGTGGGGGGCGGGGGGATAGGGACTTCCTGTGCACCCTCCCTTCTCTGACCCTTTCTCAGTCACAAGAGGAGCCACCAAGAAAAGCTTCTGTGGGTTAGTTAACAGATGCAGGGCTGTCTCTGCCTCATTGGAGCATGCTGGACAAAGCCCGCCGGAAGCTTGGAATGCCTACCTCGTTGAAAAGCTCTCAGCTGCCATTGTGCCTTCCCAAGCCCTGGGATGCTGGCCATGAGCTTCTTGAAGACCAGACATAGTTTATGTTAAGTGAGCATGACTGGTTAGACACACACACACACACACACACACACACACACACGCAGAGGCCAGAGGAACATGTCCAAAATCTTTCATTATTGCTCTTCTCTTTTCCCAGCGACGGCTGGGTCCAGGTCATTGACATGTGTGTGAGCTGTCATGAAGCAGGCAGGGGAGGGTGGTGCCCGTGGCTGCCTCGTCCATCTCCTAGCTCTCCCTCTTCTTCTCCTCCTCTTCCTTCTCCCTCTTGTGCACAAATGTGAGAAGGAAACATTTCTCTTCAATCCTGTCTCCCCTGCCTGGCTTATGGCCTTCGACATTGCTGGCTCAGCTGAAGCTGTAAAGGGGCCCCAACCTTGGCCTCCTCTGCACATTACAGTGTAAAACAGACACCCTAAGCCCAGTTTTCCCACTCATCGAGTTCTTCCCTTCCTTAAAAACGAGGGAAAGGGTCCTTCTTGGGTCATAAAAAATATGGCTCAAAAACCCAGAACATCTGGCCCGAGCTCATTGTTGAACAGGATCTTTTCCAAGGGCTTGCTGGCTGCCAGACACCTCCAAGGGAGCCTGGAGGCCCGGAGGCCCTGCAGCAGAGCCAGAAGGAACTGGAAATGCCTTACAGACGTGTGTTCTCCTGAACACAAGAGGGATCAGCTGAAATTTAGGATCACAAAGTCCCCAAATGATGCAAGGGTATTATCATGAAATCCCAGGCCCTGTTAGGGACACTGGGACCCCATGCAAGTATCCAGCTTCTATAAGGCCCCACAGCATAGGGACAGAATGTCCACTCCACACAGCGGAGGTTGTCAGAGGAAAGGTATGCAGCCCATAGAGCAGAGGGTCAGCCTTTCATACTCATGATACTCTCTGACACATTGCAGCAGACTGGACACACAGTGATAATCAACAGTGTCCCAGCTCTGACAGGCCCTTCTCTTTGCTCCAGCCACAGGGTTTGGAAAGACTTCCTCTGTGGAAAGGAGGACCAGCCAAGGAACCCTGGAAGATTCTCTGTGCGTGGAAACTTCTAGGCTCTGCAAAGGGATGGTATCTCATTTGTGAGGCAATAGCTCCCTCTGGGGCCAGATAGCAGCATTACCTCTGGAACATTCTCTGGATCTTCAGAGCTCCTGAATCCAATAGAAACCTAAGACAAACAAAGTCAAATATAATAAAGTGAGTGACCCTATACATAATGTTACATTAAATATGACATGGTGAATGACCCTACCTGGAGCAGGGCTGTTTGAAGGGGTCAACACAGACAAAAGACCCTTGTTTGTGTTTTGCGGTTCTGGTCCCTCCACTTCTGGCCCCGGCCACCAATCCTTGGGAATTTTGGATGGTGGGGTTTAGAAGTGTCACAGTGGAGGAGGTTGACCCCTGACCTCCTCTCAGGCTTTGGCTTGAGGAATCCCCTCCCTTAAACACGCAGCCCTCCCCGCAAAGGGTGGTTCCGGACTCCACTGTAAACTTGGTTTTGCGCTCAGTGGCCACCTGCACGTCTGGGAGCTGTGGCAGGACCTGACCATTGTTTCCTCATCTTCTTGGACATTTAGGGAATATCTGCTTCAGAAAACTCCAACACGCCAGGCTCTCCTGGGATTTGGTCTTCACGCGTTCCTGGGGAGTGGAGGTGGAGTAACCGAAGACAGCAAGCAGCTAACTGTCTCGTCCTGAGGCCAGCAGGGCCTTTGCAGAGAGCCCCTTGTCACTGGAGAGGCCCGTGGAATGGACAATGGAGTTCTGGGGCTCATAGTAGGTGCAGTGGTCATGTGAGATTTGGTTGAGCGCAGAATCAATGCTCAGGCTATTGCGGCATCCACAAGCTCGCTGCCAGGGTCTACTTCCAGCACACCTCCCCTGGTGTGACCCAAGCATTATTCATTGGACCCCACAGCATTTCCCTCTCCCCATTGCCACTCCTCAGAGAAGGTCACTCAGCCGGGCCATCAGCGTTGTTCCCACCGCTGCAGTGCAAACACTGCCCTTCCGGGTCAGCCGCAGGGGTCAGGACTCCAGAGCCTGCACCCCTTGTTCCTGTGTCTCCTCGGAAGTCACAGGGTGAGGGTGCTAGTGCTCTGTAGCCTTTCTCTGCTACTCCGGGGTTGCTCCCGGGCCTCCGACACCTCCGGGATCCAGGTGACAGCCTTGCGCCTACCTGCTCTCGGCGCGCGCCCCGTGATGGCTGTCAGAGAACGCCTGCGTTAATTAGATCTCCGATTAGATGGCACATTAAGTAATTATCCCAGGGTAGATGCCAAGTGAAGTCTATTTAAAGTGGGTGCCTGAACTCATGAATGAAAACAAGGGTGAGTCACGCTCTGCTACACCACGCAGAACCCGAAAGGCAGCGCGGCACCAACAGGAGTAACTGCCGGCTCTTCTGCAACTCTCTTTGCTGCTTACTCAGCAACGCCCCAAGCACACTGGGCCTAAAAACTGGTGCCCAGACTGCTTTGTGGCTGCGGGGTGGTGCGCCATTGTTCCTCAGCTTCATGCAAGGAGGGGGCAGCATAGTGCCCATGTTGCAGATTAAAAAACTGAAGTAAAAAACTGGACGTGGAAGAATAGGATTCTAAAGCAAGGCTCTGGCTGAGCGGCAGCCCCGTGGGCGGGCTCACCTCTGGCCTCGCATGGCCAGCCAGGGGGCCATCATATGTCTGTGAAGCATCTGTTCACATCCAGCATCTTTCCTCCACTCGCTCCATGCATTGACCGCTCTCATAGGTTGGCTTTTTGCATTGGGCCAGTTTTCACGCCCATTTAACAGATGGGGAAACTGAGGTCCAGGGAGGAAAAGGCCTTCTCCAGGGTCCCACAACAAGGAGCAGCAGAGCTAAGTGTCGAGTGGCTGTTTCATTGAGTTGGACACGTCCATAGAGTAGCTGTGATCACTCTAACGAGACCCTCCGTCGACGAAGCCCTGTTAACCTTCCCTTGTAGAAAATGGGAGGGCTCACGAGGTACACCAGGCCCACGGAGTCTCTCCCTTTCCCTACCATATGAGCAGCTAACAGTTGCTAGGGGAGCTTTAGTGGTGGGGCACTTACTTCATAGCACTCATAAGGCCCCAAGTTGAATCCCCAGAACTTCAAGAGGGGTGGGAAGAAGAAGTGAGATTTGAGCGGGGTGTGCTGGTGTGCACATGCCTGTTAACCACAACGTTGGAAAGGTAGAGAAAGAAAGACTAGAAATCTGAGAAAAACCTTGAACATGGTGAGTTCAAGGTTAGCCTGGGCTACTTAACATAGTCCTGTGTGTGTGTGTGTGTGTGTGTGTGTGTGTACACGTATGTGTGTGTGGTATGTTACACACTCAAGTACATATGTATGTAGAGGGGGAAACCTTCTCTAGTGAGTAACCCCTTGGTAGGATCATTTACCCTGTCTGTTGTTCCTTGCCATCTACTATGGATAAACAGAAATAGACTCCACAAGAAAACACAGGAATTTCAGGATACTGAGGTTGGACCCCAAGCCACCACTTCAAAACAGCTAGGAACAGACTGTGGGGACAGAGCAGTGCGACCTCAGGTGAAGTTAGTTTTGACAGTGTTTACCCTGCTAGATCTCCTTGTGCTGGGGAAAACCATAAGCTATGTCAGAAGGTCGTTTGCGTAGCTGTGTAGACAGATCGTCTGTGCAGACCTCAGAAACAACAGCCTCAAAGCTGGGAGTCAGAAAGAAAATCCCACAAAGCGTCACCGGCCTGCCTGTCTTCTATCACCCGGGGCCTCTAGTCCCAGTGTTAGACCCTGCAGCTGAGGGGAGGGGCTGGGACCCTCACTAGCCCCTGGGCTCCTTGTACCAACTGGCACAGGGAGAGTCTCGATATGGCCAGATGGGATGTTGACTTGTGGCCCGACTACGCCTAGGGACAGAGGGCAGCCTCAACATGGCAGGCACTGGGTTACAAGGAAGCCCAGGTTCTCCTCCATGTGGGCTAAGCCAGCCTTGTTTGTCTGCATCATTTCTCGTGGGGTTGGGGGACAGGGCAAAGGAGTGAGGGATGATCTTGCCAGGAACAAGCAGCCGTGAAGAGATGCGCACATCTGGTGCTGGATAATGGTACAGCTGCCTTCTGTTGTGTGTGTGTGTGTGTGTGTGTGTGTGTGTGTTTTAATTCAACGGCAACGACAAAACTCTTTTTTTTTTTTTCTTAAATGAAGTAAAGAGTTTTAAAAGCTGCCATTTGTTGACTTGGGTTGGCTTTACAGTAGTTTGTAAGGAACAAGCACCCACGGGCCCTAGTATTGACTCTGATTGGCCTGGCTTGTACCCTGAGATATGCATCCGAAAGAAGATTCCCTCAGAGAATTTGAGGAATCAGTCCTGAAGAGTGGGAACATAGGCCCAGTAGACAATGGTGCCTGCCACTCTGAACTTGGTCATGGGCCCCTCAGAAGAAGGCCAAGTCAACAGCAGGATGTCTATGCCCTACTGACCGCCCTTGTAGGCTGAGAATCTAAATTTTAACCTCCCCAGGTGACTCTCAGAAGTAACCGGACCTCCATCTGGAAGTGATAACGTGGTTGTTAGGAAAAGAGTAACAGCGGGTGTTAGTCAGAGGGGAGGGGCAGCCTAACCCCGACCAGAAACTCAGTCTCATGAACGTGACTCCACAGGGATGTACGGATGTGATTTCATCCATCTACCCTTCCGCCAAGGTCATCAGCACACTGTGCTACCAGGAGCTGAGGTCTCTTAATGGCCTCTGCAAAACTCTGCTCCACAGGCCTGGGTGAGCCCGGGGAAGGGCAGGGCAGACGAGATCCTCCCCTCGGCTTTGTGTACACACTGGGTGGTTGTTTTTTTTTTTTTTTTAAACTATATTTCTTCTTTTATAATGTGTCTTCAGTCACAGGTATAGATAGGTACTGAGAACGAGGTTTAGTGTCTCAGTCACTGCCTCTCTGCTCTGTGGCCTTGGCTGAAATCCAGGTGTCCACCGAGTCAAGCCCCTTCTAAGAGCCTCAGGGGAAGGCTCCATCGCCAGTGGCTATGCTCAGCTCCTCGCCTAGATCAGGGTCTTTGCTGCCTGTGAGGCAGGCCTTTGCCTCTGACACTGTTATCTTCTCTCTGCTTCCTGTGGAGTCCCTTCAGCTAAGGTGACCAAGTCTCACTCAGGCATTCAACATCTGTAACTGCCTTCTTCTCATCCACAGGTTAAGAATGCCCCACCCCCACCCCAGCCTCCACGGTTAAGGGCCCCTGGGAAGGGTGAGACCGGCAGCTGCTTCCCCCTTTGAAAGCTCTGAGATCCCAGTGACTGCTACACAAACCTTAGGCCAGTACAGTACAGGCCTAGGACTTGATGGCCGTGTGCCCTTCCTAACCCATCTGTAACCAAGTGCAGCAACCACTCCCACCCAGCTGGGTAGGCTATCCACAGTGACCACCAGACTTGGAGGCAGAGGCCCCCCTGAACCACACGGCCTTTAGGTGCAATGTTCTGTAGACATCCTGGCCGGGACCTGCTGTGCCTGCCTCCCTCACTCCTGAACAACAGGGCAATAACATGTCCCCACTCAGTCCAACAGAGGACTTTGCTTTTTGCTTTTCACCGTACAAGTAAAATGTTTCCCATATTTGTCTATCGCAAGGATGGGAACCTTCAACCTAGGATGGGTTGTCTCGCCTAGATGTCTCGCCTCTGCAGATATGACGGAAGCCTAGGGGCCCTGGGATGTTCGACGGCCAGGGTGGGATAGGTAGAGGAAAAGCTGAAGAGACCCAGAGAGGCCATCTTCATATCATTGTTTCCAGAACCTGTTCAGGGATGGATCCTCTGTGTGCATCCTTGGGTGTACCTGTGACAGAAGATGGCCCCCTGTTCAGCTTCCCTGCAACAACAGCCCCCTCATCCTGCTCCTCTCAAGGAGAAACTACAGGTACCACTAAGAGTGGGTTCACCAGCCTGTGGCTGAGCGTGTAAGATGGTGTGCTGGCACAGGGGAGGGACCCTTGAGCTGGGAGGCCTGAGATGTAGCTCATGGTTCAATTGCTGCCAGCTCTCTCTATTCACGCCCACACTTAGGAAACAGTCTGCAGTGATTGCTTCTCTTTTGCTGGAGTGTTCATCCGTAAGGTAATTACAGCTGAAAGGATCTTTTTTATTATTTTCTGGGAAGAGGGATGGAGGAGCACGTCCCTCCACAGTGTCAGAGAGCGTTTGCATAGCTGAGACGCTGCCTTGTGTCTTTAAACTGCTCCCCCTGGTGGCTATGTGGTGAATAGCTTTGAGAGCCTTGAGGTATGGGCTGAGGCCGACTGACCGAGGCTGCTACGTACAGGAGAGGGTCTGTCTACGGGGAAAGCCCACTGAATCTCCCAAAGGACTAGATATGGGCAAAAAGGACACAAGGATGGTCCCAAGGGGCTCAAATGTACTCAGGAAACGGGAACGGAGGAAAGAGTGGGGGCTGAAAGGCAGACAGTCAAGCCCCGGCTCTGTAGTGGGGTAGAGGCTGGGGGTGTCTAAGTGGGAACCAGAGAGGGTGAGTTCTGCAGAGAGGCAGTTGAGAAGCTCAGGCAGCTGTGTCCCTTTCGAAACAGACCTCTGAGAGCCTTTGTGTTGCCTGTCACACCAGAGGAAGTGTAGGAGGGGGGTGGGGCAGGGAGCATCTTGCACAGAGCGCGGCCCACAATGAGGTCTCTAATGGAGCTAATTCCAATCAGGCCACCATTGTCAGGCGTGTGCTCACAGCCACCCTCAGCAGCAGTGGGCACAATGGGCACAATGGCAGGCAACAAGCGCCAGGATAGAGATGCTGAGGGGACACAGCAAGGGGGCACTGCTGGCCCCAGAGCGAGGCCCTGGGTCCTGGTTAGAGCTGACCAGTCCTCACCCTGGGCTCCAGTCCCAGGTTTGTCAGAGAAGAGGCTACACACAGGTATAGCTCTTTGTGAAGCCCTGGGACATGCCTGAGCCAGTTTTGGCTTAAGAACATAAAATCTGTTTTATTGTTAATTGGCCATATTAGGAAGTGAAAGATTAAAGTTCCCAGGATTCTAGAAAATTCTGAGAGAATTTCTTTTGCTCTGTAACCGACGTTAGTTACTTCAGGTGTAACAAAATGCCAGCAAAAAGCAACTTAAGAAAGAAGGGCTATTTTCATTTGCTGGTGATTTTTTTTGTTTTGACTCATGGTTTGGGGGTACAGTTTCATGAGGAGGGGGGTCAGGGTGGTGGGATCATGAGGCAGTAGGGCTCATCATAGCCACAGTCAGGAAGCAGGGACAGAGGAGAGCTGTACCCTGCTCACATTCTCCTTTTATTCAGCCCAGGACCCAACCACGGAAGGGTGCTGTGCATGTTCAGTTAAACCTTTTAGAATTATCCTTGTCCAGAGGTCCAGAGGTGTGACTCCTATGTGGACGTGAGGATCAACCATCATAATAGACAGAGTGAAAAAACACAGTAAGAGTAAAGGAGCATTCTCGCCTCCTCTTTCCAGTGTCTCCCTCTTTACTTCAGGGCTCATGGCTACCATCGCCTCGTTTTTCCAGTGTCTCCCTCTTTACTTCAGGGCTCATGGCTACCATCGCCTCGTCTTTCCAGTGTCTTCCTCTTTACTTCAGGGCTCATGGCTACCATCTTCCCAGCAGCCACACGGGACTCTCTGTCTCGTCCAGATTCACAGCTTCTTCAGGTATGGCATTTCCGGTTTTGCTCCATTGTTAACGCAGCCTGCCTCCTCCCTCCCTCTCCTGAGTTTGAGTTAAGGGACCTTTTCTGGTTCTTTTCGTGCTCTGTTACAGCCCCACTCCTTCCATGAACTTTAGATAAGCAAGTGGTCCCTTGCCTGTGCCTTTGTAGTGACCTGCATCTCCTGAGCCTGCTCCATACTCCCTTTAGCTGCCCGGGCAGACATTACCAATCAATTTCCCCAAGCTAGAGTAGGCTCCATAGGAGAAACAGAGATCAACCTATCTCCCACTTCTCATGGGTCCATGCAATCTGGATCTGGCCTCTTGTGACCCCCATGTATGTAGGAGGCCCAAACCCTAGCCTGTTCAACCACACCCAAGTAATAACACTAAGATTCTCACCCCATGAGCCCCTGCTTAGCTTAGATGCTGACTTCCTAAAGCCAGGAGCCCGGCCCCGAGGTGACTCTGTCAGGGAGGGTCGGACCACACTGTAGTTTGGGTTTCCTTTAGCTGAGTGCTTAAATACAGTAAAGCTTGATTTCTCATTCAATGCAGCCCCTGGGACACTCCATCTATGGGTGTGTACTCTCTCCATGTGTAGGTGTGTACTGTCTCCATCTATGGGTGTGTACTGTCTCCATCTGTGGGTGTGTACTGTCTCCATCTATGGATGTGTACTGTCTCCATCTATGGGTGTGTACTGTCTCCATCTATGGGTGTGTACTGTCTCCATCTATGCGTGTGTACTGCCTCCATCTATGTGTGTGTGCTGTCTCCATTCACTCCATCTTTGGGAGTGTACTCTCTACATACTCCATCATTGTGAATGTAGTCTATCCAGTCACATACTAGGAGGCACATGTCTGGTCATGTCTGTGAGGGTGTTTCCAGTGAGGTTAAGACCTACACTGAATGTAATTGGTGTGGCCCCATGAGTTGGAGTCCTGAACAAAAAGGGAGAAAATAGGCCTGGGTGAGAGCTCAGTTGTAAAATGTTTCCTGCACAAGCAGAGGATCTCAGTTTGATTACCTGGGACCCATGTAAAAAGCTAGGGGTGACAGGTAGTCAGTGCCTGTGATCGCAGTCATAAGAGAGTCTTGTTGGTAGCCAGCCAACCAATACAGGTTCAATGAGAAACCATCTCAGAAAATAAAATAGAGAGTGAAGAAGACACCAATGTTAATCTCTTGCCAACACACACACACACACACACACACACACACACGCTCTCTCTCTCTCTCACACACACACACACATACACACTCTCACACACATGCACACACATACACACACACTCTCACACACATGCACATACACATACTCTCTCATACGCATACACACAGAACAAAACACATACACACACAACACACACACATACACACACATATACTCTCTCACATACATCCACATACATCCATACACAACAAAACACATACACACACATGCTCTCACACACATGCACAGACACGCAAGCATTGAAAAGGAAAAGGCCAGTTTCTGTGCCTGTATTCTTAGTCTCTGCTTTCTGCTCTGATGAGTTGTGGGGGCTCCCAACCACGTGCCCCATGCCCTCAGCTCTTCCATCTCTTTCCCTATCTCGGGGGAAACCATGAGACAAAATTCACCCTGATTCCTTGCCTTGGTCCTATCGGACACTAATATAATATGTTTGTGTTTCTTTGTGTGTATGGGGGGGGATTGTGACTTGAACCCAGGGCCGTGTGTGCTGGGTCAGCAGCATATCCCTGTCATGTGTTTTCTTTACTCTTAGATAAATAGAACCATTAGACTTAGTCTTTCTGAGTCCTTGAAAGTTTCCAACACCGAGTGGTGTGCTTTTCTACTGTGAATTCGATTTCTCAGCTGATGTAGAGCTATTGAGTTCCACTTTTTTTCTAAGTGATTTTGGTACTGTTTGTCTTGCAGTAAATGTGTATATCTCATCTAATTTGTAAATTTATTGACAGGAAGGTGTTTGACATTGATACCCCCATCAGTGTCTGCTGCACCTGCGAGATACATCGTCTCACTATCAGGACTGCCCTCCAACCGTCTCCTTTTGCTTTGATTCACAGTATGTGTGTGTGTGTATGTGTGTGTGCGCACATGTGCGTGTGTGTATGCATGTGTGTGCATATGTGTGTATGTTCATGTGTGCAAGTGTGTGTGTATGCACTATGTGTGTGCATGTGTGTATGTGTGCACATGTGCATGATTGTGCTTGTGTTCATGTGTTTGTAGAGCCCAAAGGATGATGTTGAATGTCTTCCTCAGTTGCTCTCCATCATTTTGTTTTGTTTTGTTTTGTTTTCCAAGATATGTTTTCTCTGTGTAGCCTCGACTGTCCTAGAACTTGCTTTGTAGACCAGGCTTGGCCTCAGACTTTCCCTCTTTTTTTTTTAAAGATTTATTTACTTATTTTATGTATATAAGTACACACTGTAGCTGTACAGATAGTTGTGAGCCTTCATCTGGTTGTTGGGAATTGACTTTAGGACCTCTGCCCACTCTGGTCGCTCCAGTAGACCCCATTTGCTCCAGTCGGCCCGCTTGCTTAGTCCCTGCTCGCTTCAGCCCAAAGATTTATTTACTATTATAAATAAGTACACTGTAGCTGTCTTCAGACGTACCAGAAGAGGGCGTCAGATCTCATTATGGGTGGTTGTGAGCCACCTTGTGGTTGCTGGGATTTGAACTCTTGACCTTCGGAAGAGCAGTCAGTACTCTTATCCACTAAGCCATCTCACCAGCCCCAGACTTCCCCTTTCCAGTGCTGGGATTTGGATTAAAGGTATGACCACCACGTCCTGCCTCCCACCTTGTTTGTTTGCTTGTTTTGTTTTATTTATATGAGTTGTGGTCCGCGCTATTTTCCCGCCGGCAGGAATACACGGACACACACACAGGATCCTTCTACAGCACCTTTATTACCATGTGGCGAGGAGAGGGCGAACCTCGGACAAAGCACCGTTTATATACACCCTGGAGCGGCGTGCTTATCTCTGATTGGCTGTTTGCTCATTACCTCATGAGACGCCTCGGGATAGGCTGTGACTTGGCGCCTTTTGGCCCTAGCACATGCGCAGATGGGCTGAGACTTAGCGCGCTCTGGCCCTAGGCACATGCGCAGACTATGTGCTAAGGGAAGAAGAAACCGGATGCCGGCGCCATCTTGTAATGGAGGCTGCCGGCTTAGTGTGGCTCTCTACAATGAGTACACCGTAGCTGTCTTCAGACATACCTGAAGAGGTCATCAGATCCCATTATGGACAGTTTTGAGCCTCCATGTGGTTGCTGGGAATTGAACTCAGGACCTCTGGAAAAGCAGCCAGTGCTCTTAACTGCTGAGCCATCTCTCCAGACCCACCTTGTTTTTTGAGGCAGGATCTCTCACTGGTACCTGGGGCTAGACTGCCTGTCCACTGAGCCCCAGGCATCATCCTTTCTCTGACTCCCCAACACTGGAATTTCATTCACATCTTTCCAAGCCTAGCTTTTTCCCATGGGTGCTGGGGATTGAAATCAGGTCTTCACACTTGTGTGGCAAACTTTTTACCAGTCAAGTCGGCTCCCAGTCCCATCTTCTTTTCTTGATGTATCTTGCTAAAGGTTTACCCATTTCCTTGTCATTCCCAGAAGTTGACTCTTTGGCTTTCTCCTGTTTGAGGGTTTCCTTTTCTTCACCCTGCTCATGGTCCTTCCATACACTGCTTTGTATTTAACATCTTTTCCTACTGTGATGAAATACACACACGGTAAATATCGCAGCGTGGGCTGTGTTTAAGTAGAGCTCAGTGGCATCAAGTCTGTCTACACTGTTGTACAGCTGTCACTGGCTGTTTCCAGAATGTTCTTATCTTCCACAGCTGGAACTCTGCACCAGTTAGATAGTTTCTAGATAGAGAAGCAGCATTTGGCCCTGACTCGATGGGGTCGACAACGTTCATGGACTCGTACTCTTGTGACAGGGTGAGTTCATTCTGTGTGAGGTCTTCAAGGCTCATTCAGGTGGTAGCACATGTCAGAATCCCCCATCTTTGGAAAGCTGGCTAATATTCCATTGAATACTGTTGTGATCAGGTTATGGCCTACTCTAAGTCACTCTATTTTGTGCAAGGGTAATTTTTTAGGCTGTATCTTGACCTGAGAGATTCCATTTTTTAAAATTCCATCTTGAGGGGACAGAATGACTGTACTTGGGGGATGTACACACACCAGCTCTTGCCCAGCACTGCACACCCAACAAGGACTGGCACATGACTTTTGGGGGCAGAATGGGTGTCACCCTGTACATTTGTTGGGGTGCATTGAGACTGGAGGGGCATATAAGCATCTTGAAATCCTACCAGGGAAACAGAATTAACAGGTGCACCAGACTAAGGAGAGAGTATGACTAACCACACAAGGAGATCCCACAAGGAGAGCACAGAACACAGAGACCCCATGGACTGGTTAGCTCACCATTCATTGTGTGCATCAGGGGCCAGGCAACTGTCCCAGAGCTTCAGCACCTATTACCCGTCCTCTGCCTATCCTCTTGTGCACCCATCTGGGCTTCTGACAATCCATCTGCTCATTTCTTTATCTAAACCCAGTCCTGTTCTTTGCCTCTGCAGCAGCTTCTGCCCCATGGCTGGGTGCATTAGCAACACAGACTCTCCCTACATTTCTACTAGTCTCCTCCTTTCTCTTCAACTCCTCTGTGGCCTTAACCCCCTGCATCCAATCTATAACTTATTAGATGGATAGATGGATAGACAGATGGTAGATGATGGCTAGATAGACAGATGATTGATAGATTAGATAGTTCATTGATTAGATAGATGATTGATAGATGATAGGAAGACAGATGATAGAGTTGGATGATAGGAAGATGATAGGTAGATAGACAGATTAGATAGATGATTGATAGATTAGATAGATGATAGAAAGATAAGTAGATTAGATAGGTGACTGATAGATTATATAGATGATAGACAAATTAGACAGATGATTGATAGGCAGATTAGATAGTTGATAGATAGATAGATAGATAGATAGATAGATAGATAGATAGATAGATTCACTATGTGTTATGAGAGCAGAGAGTTAGTACAAGTCTCTTAAGAGTGAAAAGGAATCTGTGTTCATCTTGACTGGCTACCAAGGTAAGAGAGATTGTCAGCGAACTGCCACCGTTGAAAGCACAGTCACTTGTGAATTCATTGTTTTTCAGTAAAGTTCTGAGATTATAGAAAGATGCAGACATGTCGGTCATGCCAGTCCCCTTTCTGTCATAACACACTCATGACCGACAGACACCTCTGTGCTCTTTTTGCTTCACCCATCGCCGACACCTGGGATTGGGTCCATGTTTGAGTTATTAGGATCATGTCGCCTTGATCACAGTGACACTGGCATCTGTGCCAGCACTGCTTTTTTTTTTTTTTTTTTTGCTTTTCTTGGTGTGTTTCTGAATGTGGGACTGCTGAGGGCTGGCATATTTCCCATCAACCATGCACACAGTAATTCTACAAATTACTATGAAGCGACGCCTCATTGTGGGACCTTGACTGATTTCAACACTCAAAGCTCCTTAGCGTAGAAGCTTGGGATGGCATGCTATGCCAGTGTGTTCTGCCGTTCAGTGTTAATGAGGAGCGACTTTACTAAAGACTTGATTTCAAAACAAATGGTTATATAATTTAACAGTTAGAGCTATCAACTGTATTTCAAAGCATCGAAAAGAAAACTGCTGCTTAATTCAAGGCCATACCAGGCTCCCTCCTCTTGTGTGACACAGTGGCTCCTTAGACCCAGTGATTAAGTTTTTGTAAATTGATGTGATTCTCTTAGAAACAGCAATTACGAAAAATGAAAAATAGAGGATTGCATGTGGTGGAGAAGTCCTGTAATCCAAGCAACTGGGAGGCGGAGGCAGACAGATCTCTGTCCGTTGCTGCCAGCCTGGTCTCATAGGAGGTTCCAGGCCAGCCAGGGCTGTAGGGTTAGACCCTGTCTCCACAATAAAGTGTCAAAGGTATGGTTAAGTATTGTAAACTAAAGGTTCCTCCTAAGGCACATGCATCTTAGGATAAGTTACAAATGTTGATCACCTGGTTATCATATCAGTGATGGCAGAAAGGTTGGAATGTGCCAGGTCCTATACCCAGTTCCAACCTATACCCAGTTCCAATTTATCTTGAGTTATCTTTAGCTGTCCCTTGTCTACCTCTCTGTATGACCTAACATCTTTGTGACTGACAGGTGAAACATTTTAAAGTGTATTAATAGAGCATCTGTAGCTGTAACTGTAGCTAAGTTTCCCTATCTTTGCTATAACCTTTGACCTGATGTTTCTATGAGTGCATTTCAAAAGTGTCTTGATTTATGACTTTCTTTGTTCTTTTACTATGAATCTTCATGAAACTGTTGCCATACTTGAACATGGAATTTGGGGCAACTTGAATCTGGGCTGTAGTCATTCATATCTGGCTCCAAAATAAACTACCTCTTACTCCCTTTGACATGGCAGCCTCGTCTCTGACGTCATCAGGTTGGCTTAAGGTGTTGTAATGTGTTTGTTTTTCTCCCCAGCACAATCTGATTACCACCTTAGACTAGAGATAACATTGGCTAATAGCAGAACCGCACAATGGTAACTAGGTCTGTGGCCCATTGTGATGGCCATGGGCCTGCTAACACTCCATTATGGGTAGAGTTGGGAGGAGAGTCCTGGGGTCCTCTTCTAGGGTTCTTCTGGCTGATACTAATTTGCCCTCAGCTGCCAGTGATCCTGGGATGCTGGAGAACACAGGAAGTATAGGTCAGCCGATGATGAGGGTCGGTGATGCTTTCCCATTGTCTGTGATTATGTGGGACTCACAGTGATGCAGGTGTTTGTGGAGTCACTCCCGCTTCTGTAAGTTATCATTCCCCCACACTCCCACAAATCAACCAAATGAGCTTACTTATTCACCAAGCTAGAGTTCTGCAGGGCCTATTGCAGGCTGAGCTCCCAGGGATGCAGCAACCTGTGATGTTGCCGGTTAGCTTACAGGCAATTCAACTGGCCTGCCTCCAAGGACCTAGCAATTGCTTAAGTCATTACCTGCCTCTGCCAGGTGTGCCAGGTGTGTGGCCTGATAAAAGGTCTCCCCTCATCCCAGTTCTCTCTTCCTCTCCCTCTCCCTCTCTCCCCCTTCCTGTCCTCTGAACCCTCTTTCTGGCCCTCTCTGGCCCTCTCTGTGTGTCTCCATGGCTCACTCACCTTCCTCTACAGTTTCGCAGGTCCTTACTCCTCTCTCTTCCCCCAGTAAACCTCCCTTTATACTAAATCTGTTGCGTGGCCTAATTCCTCGGGGGCATACTGTGGTATGGGTCTGCCATGGCGCCCCCTCCCGCTGCCTGCGGATCACTCATTCTCCTGTAAGTAAACCCATGAACAGTGGTTGTCCAAAGCTGGATGTAAGTGAAGTCTTTACTTTGGCCTCTTGGGGGAGCCCTGTGTGAAGTAGGTAGACATTTACTCACACCTCCCCAGAGAAGGCTAAAGCAACGACAAAAGCAGAGCAGACAATTGCTGAAAGCCGCCTTCCAGTACTAGGTGTGTTCTTATTGTTCCCTGAGATCCTGGGAGCATCTTTTCTGGAATAGCTTAAAATCCGTCCTCCATCTATTCTTTTGTTGATTGTCTAAACTGATGAGAATGTTAATCATGCCGCTTAACTTTAAATACCCGTGTAGAGTTGCTACCGTTTGAGTAGCAGGGAAGAAGGGTTCTTCCAGGGCTCCGAAACTATTATCTAATTCAGCGAGGGAGTTCCTTCTGTTGTCTGGCAAGGGAGCCAAGTTTTGACGTCTTTGTTATTTCACTCTCATTTTGCTGCCTGACAAAAATGAAAATATCAACCCACATTTAGTTATAATTGTTTGTCAACGAGGGGAGCCCTGATTCTTTGCTGAATTGGATATCAATCAAATATTCCTTCCTAGCTGGATAATGTGATCCTCTGGCTGGTGATAACGTTTTGAAAGCTGATAATAGGTTTTGTAAGAAACAGTAAATGATACTGAAGTTAAGGTGTAGGAAACTCTGAGAGGGGACTGTAAACCTGTCACTCACGGGCTGTTTGCTACAGGTCTTCTATGTAGATCATTTCCTGTGGAAAGGCAAACATATTGTCTCCCATATTGGGCACTGAGAACAGACCAGCGAAAGGATCCCACCCATGACCAGCTGTGTGACCCAGTGAGCTTACTTACAGGAAGCCACGTCACTAGAAGACCACCTCAGAATGGGCAGCTGCCTTCAGAGCTGCAACCCTGCAACTCCCATTCAACCTACAGGCGGCTCCACCAGAGAGTCTGGTCTCTCCAGGACTTCTTTGGTGCTTTTAGAACCGTGGGGAGGAGACTTGGAGAGCCCTGTAAGTTGCTTTAACCTCCTGCCTCCGTCTGTCTTCCAGGACCCAGAGGAATCAGCCACAGGACACCTTACATCAGTAGGCAGGTGATAACGCCATTTGTTGAAACCCTCAGAGACCCCAACTACCTTCTTCATAGTTCTCTGGCAGGAATGTGGACAACACAACCTTGAAATTCAGAATGGCCCCTGGGTTGGCTTGTTTCTCCAAACCAGGCCCCTTGGACCTTCAGGGAAATTCTCTTCCAAGGTAGACAGAGTGTATCTAATGATGTACATTTGGGAAACAGTGTGTGTCAGCCCTTCTCACAGCCTCCACACTGCTAAGACTAGCTGACAAGCGAGGGGAGGGGTGATCTACACCACACCTGAATGGGGCTTCCACCTCTCCACCCCCAATGTGAGGAGCTGATTCATCTCAGCCCTGTGCAGTGACCCTCCTGAAATTAATTAACCTTTCTGGGCCGTGATGACCTCTATCAAATGAGAGTAATAAACTCCAGTCTTGTGCATTGGTGTGGGAGGGGGGAGAGTGTGGAGAGGTCCCTCAGGAGACATATTCAGGGCCCTCCATGGACTGAATCAAATTCCACTGTTGGGTGTCTACTGAACCCACTTCAAGAGTGCTTCCTGGGCCCCACCTGGTCATCAGAGGCTGCCTAAGCTGCACAGTGTAAACAAAAACAAAAAAACCAATGGTTTCCTAGAGCTGGTGTCTGTGCCCAGAGAAAAGGGCTACATGTTGGCCTCCAGGTCTGTCCCTTTAGGCCTCTCTTTTCCAAGGCTGTGATTCTGTGTTCTAGGTGACAAGTTCCTGGACTCAGGTCGCCTTCCCATTAGCTATTAAAATGGGAAGCAAATATATGTATGTATATGTTACCAGATGCAGTCTGGAGGGCTTCATGCTACAGGAAACATGTCAGTCACCCATAGGCAGAGGTCCCTGGATTGAGTTCATGGACAGTGCAGGTGGGAGCCCTGGGGAAGGGGGTCTGTGTTTAGTAAACACCAAAATCCAGTTTGCCAAATGAAAAAGTAGCAGAATGGGTTTGACCTCTAGCATGGAAATATTTTTTTTAAAGATGTATGTGTTTAATTTTTATGTATTAAGGTGTTTTGCCTATACATATGTGTACCACGTTAAGTACCTGATGCCTATGGGAGGCCAGCGCGCAGCGAGTGTCGGATAGCCTGGAACTGGAGTTACAAGTGGTTGTAAGCTGCCCTGTGTATGTTAGCAACAGCTCAGGTCCTCTACAAGAACAGCAAGGGTTCCTAGCACCCAAGCCATCCCCAGGTCCCTAACAACCACGTCAAGAACTTTTTCCTTAAAATATTGTTTTTTCAGGCGCAGAGGTACGGCAGAGTTCGAAGGTTCGGTTCCCACATATTGGCTCAAACAACCTGTGATGATGAACCAGCCTGCCTCCGCCTTAGGCTTGGAAGCTCTTATAGTAAGGACAGGCTAGGCTCCTTCCTTCCTGCTGATGATTAAATCTGTTTCTAAAGAATTGGGCTGAGGCTGGAGAGACGGCTCAGCGGCTCAGAGCACTGACTGCTCTTCCAGAGGCCATGAGTTCAAGTCCCAGCAACCACATGGTGGCTCACAACCATCTGTGATGCTTCTTCTGGTGTGTCTGAAGAGAGCTACAGTGTACTCATATACGTTAAAGAAAGAAATCAAAAAAAAAAAAAAAAGAATTGGGCTATGTCCCACCTGTAACCCTAAGGACACATGGCTCTAAGCTGCCTGTTTCAGGAACCATAACTATGTCTTTGTTTCAAAAGGTTGTTATGACCACTGACCTTCTTTTCACCACCTTGTAACTGTTTGTCTTTGTCTAAGAGGTTGTGCTCACTGGCTCTTTTCCTAACCCAGCCTATTTGCCTGACAAGTCCCTCATTTGGAAACCCTTACTCCTAAACTATAAAAATCCTTACCCTTCCCATGCTCAATGCTGATCTCTTGAACTCTGCCTTTATGGAGAAGCAGCATGTGTACATGAAAAAAACCAAAAACCAAAAACCAAAAAAATAAATAAATAAAAACCACAAAAAAACCCAAAAACCCTTGCTTTAGTAATTCCTTTCTTTAGTCCACTTGGCCATGATTTGGGTCGGTGGTCTATCTTCTAGCATCTGTGGGATTAACAAAACTAGTTTTGGAGATCCAGCACCCTCTTCTGACCTCTGATAATATCAGGCATTCACATGGAACACAGACATGCATGCAGGCAAAATACTCATACATGTAAAATAAAACAAATATAGGAGGAGAGGAAGAAAGGAGGGAAGGAAGGAAGGAAGGAAGGAAGG
>JADRCD010151933.1:0-23357 GCA_019843815.1 Montemys delectorum
CACACACACACACACACACACACACACACACACGCACATGCACACGCATACCCCTCCACCACAGCCACCAATGCCACTACCAACAACAACAACAATTGCCCATAGAGTCTATTATTTGTCATTTAACTACTCATAAACATGAGCTCTGCCCTGGTGTCATTGATATACATACTGTATTTCAATAGGAAAAATGAAAATCAATTAGAGATACCTGATTTTTAATCTCCCCGAAGGTAGAAAGAACAGTTCTATTGATAAAGTTTGGCCTAGTGGGTAGGAATTCATTCATTCATTCATTAATTCATCCTTCCATTCATTAATCCATCAATCCATCCATCTATCCCTTTATCCATTCATTCTTTTAAAAAAATAACAAATAAAATATAGTAAAAATAAAACAAAACCTATCACATGTAAGTCAGAAAAGACAGACCAACAGAAGAAAAAGACAAGAGAAAGCACAAGAGTCAGAGTCCACCCCTTTGTGTACTCAGAAAACCTGTAAAAATATTAAGCTGGAAGCCATAATATATAATGCAAAGAACCTGGTGTAACCTGCTCAGGTCCTTTTCATGTATCTTTAGTCTATATGATTTCATATGAGGTTTGATCATTTTGATTTTGAGGATCTTATTTTCTTGTTGCCCTTCATCAACTCATTTACACTCTATCTGCCTATTCTACCATGGGGTTCCCTGAGCTCTGAGATGAGGGATTTGATGCAGACATCCCATGTATGGCTGAATGTTCCGTGGTCTCTCACTCTCTACATAATGTCCTGCAGTGGGGCTCAATTTTTTCCATCTGTTGTAGGAAGCTTCTCTGATGAGAAGACACTAGTCTATGAGTATAGCAGAATATCAATTACACATCTCATAGAGGACTAATATCCAAAATATATAATGAACTTTAGAAACAAGTTATCAAGAAAACAAATAATCCAGTTAAAATACTGGGTATACATGTACACAGAGAATTATCAATAGAGAAAATTGAAACGGCTGAGCAAGAAAGAAATGCTCAATAACGTTAGTCATCAGGAAAATAAAAGTCAAAACTACTTTAAGATTTCATCTTACTCCTGTGAAAACGGTTACGATCAACAAAACAAGTGAAAACTCAAGCTGGAGAGCATATAAAATAGGAGGAACTCTCATTCATTGATGGTGGGAATGGCAACTCATAAAACCACTGTGGGAATCAGTATGTGCGTCCTCAGAAATATGGAAATCCATCTATCTCAAGATCCAGCTATAACATTCTTTTGGGCATATACCCAAAGAATCCTTCAGTCTACCATAAAACCCAACCATGTGCATTGATTCTTTATTCATAAGAGCTAAAACTTGTAAACAACCTTAATGTCCTTCCAAAGAAAAATAGGTCAAGAAAATGGAATGTATTTTCACAGTAAATTATTATTTGGCTATTAAAAATGACATCATGAATTTTGCTGGGAATTGAGTGGAACTAGATTAAAAACATAATGAGTGAAGTATCCAACATCCATAAATACAAAATGCTATGCATTTACTTATATGTAAATATCAGCTGTTAATTTGAAGATAGCCAATCTACAGCCTATAGAACCACAGAAGGTAGGTACAGAGTAAGTGACTGGAGGGAGCAGACAGATTTCATTAGAAAATAGGAATAGAATGTATGTATGGTTAAGTGGTCTCGAAAGTGAAGATCAAATGTAGATAGGGAGTGGTGAGGGATACTGAGAGGAAATACATGTCATACTAATCAGCATTTGAGAGGTACTATGGAAACTTAATGCATTATAAATTGTGAAAAATATATACACTCATGAAGATGATCTAAATGAAAACACCAAGTAACGGGGAGACACAGCCCCAAATGCGCATAGTCTTGTCGAAACTAACCTTCCAGTACAGAGACTGGGTTACATGTAATTGAGTTGGACCAAAGGTTCCCCACTGGAATCTCCAAACAACCTATGTCTTTGGCAAGACTATGGATTACTTCCCACAAACTGACAAGACCTCATTGATGAAGACAGTACCTACACAACTAATTAAAAATAGAACTGTTGGTCTATTTGCTTACTTAGAGATCCCCTCCCTACATTATATCATCTGTGTTATAAGAAGCTACCTGGGAAGCTATCAGAAAATAAATAAAAGCACCTACCCAGCCCCAAGCTCTCATCCACAATGGCTACAGTGGTGCTATGGCAATGGTGGTTTAAAGCTTATGGAAGTAACCAACCACTATCTGATCTTACTGAAGGTCCTTTCTACAAGATGAAACCCAGAGTTGACACTGTTTGGGTAGGACAAGATAACTCAAAGTCCTAAGGCAAAGCCATCTACTACTACTTACTTTTCTGAACAAAAGAAAAAAAATGTATCTTTTATGAACTATTGGTTTTAGATTTTCTCTCACCACTGATATTAATTATGTTGTGAATTTGTTACTTTTATTCTCATTTCTTGTTTCTATTGTCTTACAAGTTTTAGGTATCCTTGAAGAAATCATTACCACCCTGTTTCATAGATTTCTGGGAATTAGTGCTTTGAGGCACCGGGTTGTTCTTTCCCTCACTATATTCTGCTGTGTTAGCTAAAAGATCACCATCTTACTAAGACTTTCACACTTTAAACCTACAAGTGCTAAGTGGATGGAAATTTTATTCTCAGATATATAAGATGATTTATCTACGAATTGAAGGTTTTATTTTTACAGAATATTATATATATATAATAAGCCTCCAAATGTTCTTCAATGGGTAAATGATACAATTTCAGTTTCACTTTAACTTATTTTTTAAATATTTTATTTAACTTTTTATTATGACATTTTAAAATTTATTAATAATTACTTAGGTCACTCTATACCTAGTCCATTATCTAGCCTTTTGATAATCTTAGCTATGGTGGTTTCCATTTCAGATAGATGTTTGATTTGGCTCTTTTATATTCTTAAAAAGTTTTGAACATATATATTCAAGTTATGAATTTAATGAAGTTTTAAAATTATCTCACATTCTAATTCTCCTCCAGTTCTTTTTTTGATTTCATGAAAAAATTGCTTCTCTTTCTCTGTTATTTTGCAAGGCAGGTAATTGTTTTGTTAGAACCAAAAATGAATTTGATTTTGGGCTTGTTGATGAATTCATATTGCCACAAACATATCCCCAGATATCATGAGCATAAGAAGCTAATTGTCATGGATCTTTTGAATTTTCCTTGTGGATAAATATATTCAATACTGGATGTGTAATACATAATGGGAAGCTTCACATCTTCCATTTTTGAATGTCATATCTAGCTGTATTTAAGTTCATCAAATTTAATACATTTTAAATCTAGTTAATTTTGGTATGTGATGTTTAATTTTTTTGGGAGGACTTTTATAGTAAAATTTATTATTAAACAAAACCAAGCCTAGAGTAATCTAGGATGGTTTATCATGGGAGGTAACTAAATTATTAGAACTAGTTTTGCTCCAAGAGGTCTTTTACTTTGTTTTCATTGAAATGAGGCAACCCTCTGTTTTATAAACCATCCAGGCCAACATTTTGTTGACTCTTCCCATGTCCCATGAATAATAATGCTTTACAATCTGGTAAACAAATAGTATGGCCTCTCTGCTGTCCTCAGCTCAGTGTGTTCTTTCCTCATTTGCAATGTTTTCTTCACATTCATTGCTATTCAGCTGAGTTCTTGAGAGAGAATCTTTACACACCTCTGGGGATTTGCTCTTCACCAGCCTTTCATTTGTGTTCCTCAGTCCAGGAAACTTTTGGCCTCTCACTCTCCCAAGACTCTAATTTGTCTCCTTAACTCAGAATATAATGGGCTGCACCTGTAATTTCTCTCCAGAATATGGCCTGGGATTTCTTTCAAGTTAAATAGTTAGGACAATCAGGTTTTTGGTCTGTTTTCCATTTCTCAAGGGCTAATCCCTTTCAAAGCCCTGAATCTTACCCATCAATGTTCTATTTATTTTACCACTAATTTTTGTGGTCTCAACAAAGTAAGTACTCTTGTTTCTACAACTCTGTATTGATTGAAAATAGTATTTATATCTTTTTCCTACTTCCTTGTTTACGACTTGTGGATCAAGGAATGAATTAAAGGTATCTACTTGATAAAAGTTATCTCATATATTCTCCATAAAATAGAATGGATTTATAACTTTTACTTGTCACTAAAAGCATGTTGAATACTAATATTTTACAGTACTATTTTAATTGAAAAATTTATAGATATATTGTTCTTATGTCAACTCCCCCAGCATTTCTGTAACAAAATCTTTGACAAAGGCAACTTAGAGAAAAAAAAAAACTTTGAGAATTATTTAAGAATTCAGATCCTAAGACATTACTGGAGGATAAATAGAGAGAGTAATTATGGGAATGCTATGATTCTTTTTATACCTGACATCTTGCCCCCAAGTGACACAGCCTCCCCAACAATACCACACATCCTCTTACTTGTCAAACAATTCTATTACCTTAGGACCTAGTATTCAAATATATAACCCTATGGTACTCATTCTTACTCAGAACATCACATTTTCATATCCCTCCCTCATTCAGTGTCTTGTTGATTTTCCCACCACTGTCCCTTCTCATGTTATGTGCTCTTTTATATTTTTCAAATAACTGAGCTCATTTATGGTTTCCTCTATATGCCTTGGTGGAAGATCATCACTGGGGTACACATTAGCTCACAGGGGCTGTATCCCTTAAATAAACTTAGTATCCCTGTCCTAGGAGCAATTAGTTGTCAGCAGCTTCATAGTTATGGGATAGAGTTAATGAGCCTCTTTTCCACCCATGCTAGTAACGTAGCTGGTTTGATGAACTTCAGGTCATATATATATGTATATACATATATACATATACATATACATATATATATATATATATATATATATATATAGTCATAACTACAGTGCATCTATGTGTTCAGTTGCCCTGTCATGTCCAAGAAATAGTAGACAACTGTAGATATCAACTGTTTGTGGCTCTTATAATCTCTACTCTTCTTCAGAAATGATTATGAATGTTCTAGGGAAAGATATAGTGAACCAGTTATTCAAGCATTTTAGTTAGGGTTTTATTACATTGAAGAAGTGACACCATGACCAAGGCAATGCTTATAAAATAAAACATTTAATTGGGACTGGCTTACAGTTCCAGAGGTTCAGTCCATTGTCATCATAGCAAGCATCATGGTAGCCTTCAGGCAGACGTGGTACTGGAGGAGCTGAGAGTTCTAAATCTTGACACACATCAGCAGAAAGATGTGTGTCACATTGAGTGTAGCTTGTAGCTTGAGCATATAGGACCTCCAAGCATGCTTTCACAGTGACACTCTTCCAACAAGCCACACCTCCTCCAACAAAGCCATACCTCCTAATAGTGCCATTCCCTTGGGCCAAATATATTGAAAGCACTGCATCCCATTTAGAGATGAGGATTCTATAGTCACTTCCTATCTGCACATTGAGCAGTTTTAGGTCTCTGTAGTAATTTCTGTCTATACTCTTATTCATATATATATATATATATATATATGTACATATATATATAATAAAATAATATTAAGTATGTATATTGGTATACATATGATATGAATATATATTCTAATTATTTAGTGGCATATCAATATAAGATTTGGGCTAAGAGACTGCAGGTTATGTACAATATTTATCCTATCTGTCATCCAGAGCACATTTCATAGCTTGTCTTGAAACTAAGAGTAAATAGGTAGCTAAATTTCCTGAAATGAGATTTAACAGGAAATTCATATGTGTTAATTTCCATCAATAACAATTTAAAATATATATACAAATATACTTTGCTGTCTTGCATCTCCTCCCAGATCTTCCCCATATCACTACATTCCTACCTTTATGTTCTCTCTCTTTAATTTTCATTCTTAAAAATCCAATTAAGTAAAAACAATTGTCAAAACAACCAAAAAATAGACTATACTATCTAATAAATGCTTAGTATTATTTTCATATCAATTACCATTTGTATTTGCTTTTTGATATTTAAGATTGTCACATAGAAGAAAACATTGCATAAAAATTTCATGAAGGATAAATAACAGGAAGTTCAACAAATAAAATAAAATGGAAAAAAATGACAGTATTAGAATTTAATACTTGTTGCTAACTCAGGTAGAAGAGCATTTACAGATTCTTATATTGAAATTTGAATCACTTTTGTTGTCTTGTTTTATTATCTCCTCCTTGTCAAGATCTCAGACTGTAGCCAAGGTTGATCTAAAACTGAGTGAGTGTTTCTCATCCTGGCTTGAAACTTGTGGTATTTCTCTTGCTTCATCTTCTACAGTACAAGGATTAGAGATGCCATCTACAACACCCAGGAACAATAAATTGAGCCAGTGAGCTGTTCAAGTAAATAATGCAAGATTTGATGACAAAATAAATGGGCCCTCTGTCACTGTTGGAATGAAGAATAAATCTTGGGTGCTTTAATGTAAAAAATGTCCACTTATATGAAATGTTTATAGGATATTACTCATCCAACTCTGACCTTGAAATTCAGTTCTAAGTAAACTTTGGTTACACAGTACTCACCCTTAACCATATCTACCTCTATTATTGTCTTCTACAAGACAAGCTTTGAATCTCTACTATCTTTCTTATGCAAATTCAGTTGAATTTGCAGGTGCTGCTTCCTTTCAAAATTAGTTTGCATATTTAGTGTAGCATAAAAAATGAAGGCCCACAAACTTTAGCAGCTTTGGTTTTAATGGGAAGCTATAGAATAAAGACAATTGGATGTTCAGAGTAATTCACAGACAATGGAAACAATTAATGGGAAACACTCTAGCACACCCTTTGTTTTAATCTATACAACTGAAGAAAGCAGATGTTACTCAACATGTTTCTTTGGTTGATTCATTTCTTTTGCAAAATGTCTGAACAAGAAAAGAAAAAGTGCCATCCATGCTGGAAGCATTTTTGTGTGACAGAGTCTGTTTATTTCTCCTGAAATTTGCTTTTCTTAAGGAATGAATTGCCCAGAGGTTACTTGTTCTTTTAGATGAGTGTGTATAAGCAGATAAATGCATTATATAGACAAGTACTAGACAAGATAAAATATAGGGACTTCGCCTTTTAAGTAGAGATCATTTGAGTAGTCACAGCCTAAGTCAATTCAATTTTCAACATTAAAAGAATAAAGTAACGGTTCTACTTAATTCTATGTAGGAACCTGTTATTTTGTCATGAATATTGTTACATATGCTGGTAGATTAACTTTGCTACAGTGGATGGTACTACACCATTAATATACTGAACTAGGTACAGTTATTATTTTCTTTAAGTGTACATAAGGTGAGGGATATGGTTGAAGTACATTTTGGGAACTTTGGAGCAGGAATTGTAGATGCATGTGATCAGAACAAAAAATTGTGTTTGTTCAACATTCTCAGGAAATTAGTACAATATTAGTTGAAAATTACTTCATATAGTACCCATTTCTCATTTTAAAGTCCTTATATAGCTCCATGTCTAGCTCAGCACCAACATGTTCAAACTTTGTAAGTCATACCTGACACTTCATATGAAATGTATATTGAAAAAGTATGAGTTGCTTAGATCCATCAAAGAATTGGTAGTTCAGGATCCCCAGGACACAAATTTGGAGAGGCGATAAAATTAAAAAGAAATTATTGTAATCAGACACATAACAAAACTATTGGTTTCTTACTTTAGGTAAAATAAAAATTAGCAGGGAAGAAAAATTTGTAGAGCAAGGAAGTGGCTGGCAATGACTGACATTCCAGGAGTTAACCTCTAAGGACTCATTGTGCTTCACTCAAACCTAGAAAACAATATAAAACAAAGCAAAAACAACAATGACGAAAAAGTTTTGCACAGGATGTGGAAAATAAATTATGGTGAAATATGCCTGAAGTTTTTTACAAATAGTAAACATAATTTCCATAAAAAACAAAAAGAACAAGAAACAAATAACCCAAACAAACAAACACAAAGTACTTATTGTCTTCTTAGTCTATTTAATGTAAGTTGTTTCCTGAACATCATGTTTTCCAGCCTTCACATACCACCAGAGTGATGAAGAAATAATGTGTTCTTAAGGTTAAAGCTGAGAGGCACTAAAGGTTGACATCAATGGAATTATATAATACAGGGCTTCACAACCATTTTAGAACTTTACTAGGCTCCTGTAAGGCTCCCTTTGATTATAGTTGGGCATATGTTGAAGTGTCAGTCATTGCCAGCCATTTCCTTGCTCTACAATTTTTTCTTCCCTCCTAAATTTAGAATAAAACTGTAAGTTGGAATTCTTAGGAAAACTCTTGAGGAAACTATAATTCATTATAGATTCTTCAAACTATTTAACAAAACTGGTATGTTTGCATGTATTAATTATAATGTCATAGTCACCAATAATATATTGGTATCCTACTATAGAAAATAAGTTAATAAAACACTTCTCCTAAGTGACAATTAAACAGAAGTTAGTCGGGATTTGAATTCCCTACTTCTCTCTCCCTTTGTCTCTTATCATCACTGTCTGCCTATCTTATGAATTTAATTCAGTGCATCCATGAATATTGTCCTATAAATCCGGGCTTATGTGTCTGAGTTTCTGTTTCTAACTATGATCTGTTACTTATTGAATACAACAGATAGTATCACATGGTGAAAAGAGTTAGATAAATTTGACAGAAATCTTTGAAAGAATTTTACATGGGATTAAATCACTAGCTCCACTTGTACCCATACTGGCCCAGACATAAAACAGTACTACCAACACTACTGTTTATCAGGCAATATCTCCATGTTGCTTTTAAGATATATGGTGGATATTCATTTATAGTATTTCTTTCAATCTGTGTGTGTTGTTTTCAGGAAAACATAACAGACTTAGAGACCTTACATTACTCATGGGTAAAAGGCATGGAAGAGTATGAAATTTGAGATTGCAGCTATGCATAAGCTTAGTTTGTAAAAGTTTATTAAATAGAAAATTCAAAGGAAATAAAGTTAGTTCTTACATTGCCCTTTTAAAGTCAATTTAAACAAAAGGTTGGGCACAGAATCTGATAGAACTCCTTTTGTTGTTGTTGTTGTTGTTGTTGTTGTTGTTTTCACTGGCCTCTAAGTCAGAAATCTGCCTGCCTCTGCCTCCCAAGTACTGGGATTAAAGGCGTGCGCCATCACTGCCCGGCTTCTGATAGAACTCTTAAGTTGTATGTGACCTCAACAAATATTATTAACTTTGGCTGTGATGTCCAAAAAAGGTTGAGCCTCTAAGCATGTAAAAGAGATTTTTCTTACAGTATTCCATCAGTAGAAAACTCAAACACAAAAGTAGCAGAAAAACAAATAGATGAGTGAATTTAGATGTGTCTGATTCCACCGGTACAATATACATTGATTAGAGCAAGAGACAATAGAGAATTAAGGTAATGTAGTCACTAACTGCCCACATATTCTTATTTCTCATTGTGCAATATACCCTATCTGGATTGTTAGAAAATGTAACTACAAAGCTAGTAAAAAGAGATATTGGTTATATCTGAATAAAATGATGTGTAAATACCATATTTCATAATTCATTAATTAATGGACATCAAAAGAGATTGGGTTTTCTTGTCATTCTAACAAATCAGAGGTAAAAATGAATTGTGAGAGTCACTGAAAATGCAATAATTAGCAGAATAAAGATCATGTGAGGGAAGAAAGAAATCTGGTTCAACACATCTTAGTTGTTTGTTGGTTAAGAGTCTCACACTGGGCAATTTATTTCAGACAGCACAATATGTAGAGCAGCATAATTTAGGAAAAAATGTTTCCCAGTGTAACACAATCCTTTGTGCACAACAAGGCATAATTTCACTGAAACTCTTTCCAATGTGTATAACATTTCTTCCAAAAAGATGGATTCTAGAAGCAGGTTACATGTATTATCTTAAGTCCTGAGGAAGATCTGGTATGGAATTGTTCACCGTCACATAGGTGACGCACACATCAAGGGCATTTGGGCTAGTATCCACCACAAGGTTTGTCGGGGCCTAGAGGAGTCACTAAACATACAGATAATGAAAAAATCTTAGTACAGATAACAAGTTCTTTAACCATCTCAATTCCCAGGATTCTGTGTGAAAAACTACACCTTTACTAGCATGTGTTGTCACTAGTTTCTTGTCAAAAAACATATCAGAGGTTGGGGTAGATTCTTAAAGCACTATTAATTTTAATTTCTCAAACTAGGGAGCATGTTGAATACATTTTTATAAATATATATTGTAAATATAATGAGTATTTACTTATGAGCTACTTCACTTTGTTCATTACTCTGTGAACTATGTTCTTAAGAGATATATTCTCAGTTAAAAATATTCAAAACTTTTAATTGCAATGAGTGCATATCGGGGAAGATTGGGGTAGAGGTAGGGTTTGTAAAAACAATGATAAAAATTTATTGTATGGAATAATAATTTTAAATTAAACATTCTAACAAAAATAGCATTGAGAAAGCAAAGTTGGTAGTCAATGATTAATTTACATTGAAAAATATAGGATGTATTTTTTAGTTTGTTATAATTTTTAATATTTATGCATTTTAATCAAATTTCTTAAATGGGTTTAATACATTAAGAAACTAAATTTTATATGGAATATTAATATTTTATTGATATTCACATTGTATAATAATATATTGGTTTTAAAATTTTTAATCAGATAATAGTTTATTACTTGAGAAATCATATTTGCTAATAAACATCCACATTGTTTTCCTGTGTTCTCAATTCTTAATATAGCTCCTATTAAAATATAAGACAGTTTAAGTAAAACTTTTACACTCCCAAGTACAAGAGAATAGAGTTTCTGGCTTTGAGATCTTGCAAAATAGGTAAATTTTGTGATGTCATCATTTTGTTAAGTAAAAATCTAATGTACAGCTTTACAAACTCAGTATTTTGAAGTCCTTTCTTTTAGCATCGTGCATACACTCAATTATTCATTTCAAATCACACAATTGCAGCATTGCTTTACATACCATCAGTGAGCAATGATTATCTGCTTACTTTTGGAGTAGATAAAATCCTATTCTCCAATGTACTTTTCTGGTTTTCCTATGTGGAAATTTATCATCATATATCTACCATCATCCTTCTCTAACCAAAGATTTCTTCTTTTTTTTTCTTTCTTTTTTAGGTTTAAGGTAAAGTTTATTATATTTAATTCAGGAGTAGATATCACTTTGTAGTTAAGATTCTAGGTATATTTGACACTATTTTGATCCTTGCTTTTTTGTTTGTTTGTTTTTTTATTAGATGTTTTCTTTATTTACAATATCTCTTTTCCCAGGTTCCCCTTCAAAAGAAAAAAGGAAAATAAAAATAAAATAAGAAAACAAAAAACAAAAAAACTAAAATAATCACCTGTTCCCTCCCTCCTCCCCCTGCTCACCACCCTCTCCCACTTCCTGGCCCTGGCATTTCCCTACACTGGGGCATAGAACCTTCACCAGGCCAAGGTCCTCTCCTCCCATTGATGAACTACTTGTCCCTTAGCATGAACAACAATGTGAACTAACTAGTACCCTCAGAGCTCCCAGGGACTAAAACTCCAACCAAAGAGTACACACGGGGGGGACTCATGGCTCCAGCAAAGACTTCTTACATTGAATCCATGTTCACTTTTCAATACTTTTGGAAAAGATCCACTAAAGCCTCTTTTCTCCTTGGACCTCCCTCTGTTTCGAAGGTTATGGCATTGCCTTAGTTTTGGCTTTTCTTTCATACTGTTTGCTCATTAATTTTATTACAGCAAATTGTGTAATAAGTATATCTTTAATTTTTGTCTTCATCTTTCTTGAAACATCTAGAAATATTTAATTAATTATGTCACTATAATTTAACCTACATTGTGCCTCATACCTTTGCTTTCCCATAGGATTGTTCTTCTAAAACGTAGGTTTCTAGAAGGCATAGTTGTTTTCTGTTTTACTATTATTTATTTATTTATTTATTTATTGTCCTCACAAAATCTCTAAGACAGTACATGTTATAGACAGAAAGTACCAGTTACATAAACAAGTCCAAAATGCAAGCTACATCAGGAATGCAAGGCATATTATCAACCAGAATAAGATGGAATATTTGTCAGAGATGCTTATTTCAAATTCTTCTACTAAAAGATCTCTGTTTAGTGGTCTGGGCTAGGGCCAGAATTTATTTTTTTAGAAGCAGATGCTGTTCTTTTCTTGAGAAACTAGATTACTTTTGTATTTTTAACTGCTACTAAAATTTGGATAAATATACTTTTAACACTTTAAAGTAAATATTTGTAAATCCACATGTTTTCTTTTATAAATATTTATATTTGTATTTCTAAGAAGCTATCTTTCTTTTTTCATACCAAAAGAAGTTTGTTTTTCAGATTTTAAAGATTTGTCATTATTTTTCATTCATTTTTTTTCTCTGTAACAGGCATCACTATTTACGACCTTAGTGTCATGTAGAATCTTATAGTACGGTAATTTAAAAGGTTATTACCATATATGCTATAACTTGTTCTCCAAAAATTTAAAGATTAACATTATGCTAATTGACCACAGACTGAGCAAATGATGTTAAAAATGAAAATAATGAAAACTCCTGTCAATTG
The DNA here is from genome assembly GCA_019843815.1 of Montemys delectorum. Taxonomy (NCBI): domain Eukaryota; kingdom Metazoa; phylum Chordata; class Mammalia; order Rodentia; family Muridae; genus Montemys; species Montemys delectorum. Next base: position 12,664 of record JADRCD010151933.1, read on the forward strand.
GACAGTTCTCAAAATATTATTTCTGCTCTAAGTAATGTATCTATATTACATTTTTATTGTTACATACCTAATTGTATTATATAATTTCTCTTCTAAATTTACATACATTATTTTACTTAGTATTCCCTAGAGAATATTTAGATAGAACCTATTATTTTAAGAATATTATTTTAAGAATTCACATAAACATTTATAGTTTATGTGAATTTTTTAAAAATTAATAAATCTTGCTGTGCTAGTAATTGTGGTTCAGAAGTATTGGGGCTCTGACAGGATTACTTAATTGTTTCCCTCCACTGATAAAACACATAGTATTTTCTATAGCAATGAAAGTCAGACTGTAGAAAAGAGACTTTCAAGTTAGTGTCATCTCAAGTCAACCATTGGACTGAGCACAGGGACACCAATGGAGGAATTAGGGAATGGACTGAAGGAGCTGAAGGAGTTTGCAACCCCATAGGAAAAACAATAACATCAACCAACCAGATTCCACTAAAGCTCCCAGGGACTAAACCACCAATGAAAGAGTATACATGGAGGGACCCATGGCTCCAGCTGCATATGTAGCAGAGGATGGCCTTATCTGGCATCAGTGAGAACAGAAGCCCCTTGGTCCTGTGAAGGTTTGATGCTCTAATGTTGAGGAGTGTCAAGGTGAGTGAAGAGAAAGTGGATGGGGTGGGGGACACCCTCATAAAAGCAGGGGGAGGGGGATGGGATAGGGGGGTTGTAGAGGGGAAACCTGGAAAGGGAATAACATTTGAAATGTAAATACATAAAACATTTAATAATAATAATAATAAAATAGTTTCTTGCACTAGGTGTGTGATTTATTCATCAAGAAGGACCAACCCTCAACCCTCGAGAGGAAAGCAAGGGCTACATAGAAACAATCCGTATTGGTTTTGGTATCACATACCCTGACTAATCATTTGAAAGGAGATATTTTGTGCCTGGTACTTTGTTAGTCTGTAGTTCTTTCTGGGAGCATTATTAGCCCAACTAGTTAAACTTAAGATGTGATGTGGGGTGTGTGTGTGTGTGTGTGTGTGTGTGTGTGTGTGTATGTGTGTGTTGTGTATAAATTTAGGTAAATATAAACTTATTTCATTGCCTGAGGCTTCATCAAACAACACTGATGTCATTTGCATCCTATCCCTTCTTTTTCTGTATTGTCTTCTCTCTCTTTCTCTCTCTGTCTTGCTCTCTCTCTCTCTCTCTCTCTCTCTCTCTCTGTTACATAATATATTATATATGGAAATCTCAAAAAGTGAAAAGGAAATATGGTGTATTGCTTAGTGATTGTCAATTTGACAGAAGCTAGAGTCAACTAAGAAGAATGAATCAACTGAGAAAATACATTCATTAAACTGACTAATCTTGATTGATGATTGATGTGAATAGACTCAGACTATATGGTTTTTTTCCCATTCCTGGGCAGGACCCCCTGAACAGAAAATAAGGTAAACTAAGCAAGCCATGGAGAGCAAGCAGGTAATTAACATCATAGCTGCTGCTTCTGTAACTTCCTTTAGGCTTCTGCCTTGGTTTAATTTATCTCAATGGAATGTGGCCTGCAAAGTGTAAACAAAGTCAACCCTTTCCTTCCCAAATTGCTTTTGCTCAGAATTTATCACATAAACAGAAACCTAAAGTAGGACATATATGGAAATAACTACCTTAAAAAGAATAGTGTTTTAACCAGCTTTTTAAATTCAGGACCAGCGCACATAAAGATGTTTCAACTTATGTGAGGATGCTGTGTCTGTGTTATTTAATTATTGATAAAACATCTTCAATTAACTCAATTGGCATTCTGGAATATAGAAAGATTAACTCAAGAATAAAAGGTTCTGAGGCCAGAATGTCAGACGATGAGACAAATATATTTCAATACAATTATTTGCATTCAGACAGATTTAAGAGGATGATCTCTTGGGAAAGATAATTTCTCTTCAATGATTTGAAAATATTTAAATATTTTATTTTATTGTAATATATATGCATGCTTAAAAGTCCTATATTATTTTGTTTCATATGTCTTAATGTGTAACATAGCATATTTATTGCATGTATTTTTTTTGGATTCTTTAGTTGCAGTACTTTGACCAATCACTTAAAAGGAGGTATCATTCACATCAAAGTTAACATATTCAAATTCTTATCTTACACTTTGGAATAAATAATGCAGAATTGTAATTTACCTTTCTCCTATTGTGCCCCAGAGTATCAGAATTTTTCTTTCCCTCCAAACTATAACATTGTAACTGCTGATTAACATTATCTCTCCTGAAATGCTAAGGAAAATATAATAGTTGAATCTGGTGAAGTTGAACATAAAACATATTATAAAATAAAGTATCTTTTCTGCTTATATGTGGAAGCTGAGAATATACAAGCCATTTTAAAACAAATGCTGGTATTTTCTGGTTACTCAGTCTAATGTGAACTGTCTCTGTTGCATATTGTTATGGTGGTTTTTATTGTTCTGATTTAGTAAAAGCAGAAAAACATTTTAGTAAAGTATTGACTAAATTTCATACAGTGTTCTTCATTACCTGCTCTCAGTGTTCCAGTCTATTAGGAAAAAAGATTTTGGAATATTTAGATGTATGTGGTACAAACTTTTCATTTCACAAGCTTCCTACAGAGTAGTTAAAATTGAGGATATATTTAGGAAAGACAGTGTGAGATAGTAGGAAATACGCATTTGCCAAACTGAGCTTGGAATAAATACAGTTTAAGACTTAGCTCTAGCTCACAGTTCTTAGTTCCAGAATTCACATATGCTCTCAGGCAGTTCATGAGGAAATTGGCTAAGCCTTGTTACAGATCTTTCCAGAAGGTTTCAAAGTCACTCAGTGGTCACATCGTAAAGGAAGAACAAGCAGATGGATAAAAACATGAATTGTTTCCAAGACAGGGAAAATTCAAAAGGTAAGACAGAATCTGTCAGAAAAACATTATACATGACTAAGTTGAAAGAAAACAGGACTAAATTGTAATCTACCATATATCTATCAGTGCCCAGCAGGACAAAGAGTAACAGACAGAAAAGCATCTTTGCTAAAAAGCCTTCAAGTAATAAGACTAGCACCAAATATATTCTACCCCAGCTTAGCCAAAGCCAGAAAAGCAGTCTAATATGGATCAAATACCAAATGCTACTTTTTCAAATCACATTCTTAAGTTCATACAACACCTCTACTCCATACTTTATTCAAAAGGGAAGTAGCCAGGAGAAAGGAAAAATGTTAGAAGCCTGAGATTTTTTTAAAAAAGAGTTTCAATTATGCAGACTGCTTTGGTTCGGAAACTGAAGTACGGTTACCGATTTACTTTATTTTGTTTTTGTTATGATATTATTTAATATAGTTAGCACTTTATTAATAATGACAAAATTAATTATAAGATTACTTATATTTGGTTAGTATCATTAATTCACTATGCATTGGCTTAGAATCCAGACTATTATTAACTTACATGTCTGTATTCCTCTTGTGAATATTTGATTAAGGTCTTAGGGTCACTACTGCTGGGATGAAAAGCTGAGACCAAAAGGACTTGGAAGAAAAGAGTTTATTTTACTTACAGGTTCACAGCACTGTTCGTCAATGAAGGAAGTCAGGCAGAAGTCCAACAGGAAAGCTCTTGGAAGCAGGAAGTAGTGCAGAGGCCTCTGAGAGGTGCTGCTTGCTGGCTTACTTCCCCATGGCTTGATCATCCTGCTTTCTTATAGAACTGGGGATCACCGGCCCATAGACAGCACCGCTCACAGTGGACTTGACAGTCCCACATCAGTTATTAACTAAGACAATACTTTACAGGTTTATCCACTGCCTGATGTTATGGATGCATTTTCTAAATTGAGTTTATCTCCTCTCAAATGATTTTAGCCTATGTCAAACTAACATAAAACTACCTAACACAGTGATTATACTCATTTTAAATACTAAACATTTTGTCTTTAGTTTGAATATATTTCTTACACAAAATTAGATTAATATTAAGAATATACAAAAACTCAAAAACAAACCAACAAGCAAACAAGTAGTCAAGAAAGCAAGTGACCCCTGGAACTTATAGACAGAAAGTTCTCAAAGAAGAGAAACTACCTCAAAAACCTTCATTTTTTTTTTTTTTTTTAATTTTGAAAAGGAAAACCAAAACAACTGAGATTTCATTTCATTTTATACTAGACAGAATGTCAGAGATCAACATAACAACTGACAAACAAACAAACAAACAAACAAATAATGGGGGGAATGTGTAGAAGTGGGACACTCATTCATTTTCATCTGATTGTAAACTGGCTCAGCTAGAGAATTCTGTGTGGTGTGCTCTCCAAAAGCTAAAAATAAATGAGCCACTGCCTGACCTGTACTCAAGGGAGTCCATACCCTATTACAGAGATACTTGTTTTGACATGTCCATTGCTGCTCTATTCATAATTGATGGAAAATCAAAACAACTGTTTTTAAGCTTATTCTTTTTTTTTCATTTTTTATTGGTTATTTTATTTATTTATATTTCAACGGTTACCCCCTTCCAGTTTCCCCTCCACAAACAACCTATCCTCTCCCCCTCCCCCTGCCTCTATGAGGGTGCTCCCCTACCAGCCCACCCACTCTTGCCTTAGCACACTAGCATTCCCATTCCCTGCATCAGGAGAAGGAGCTGAAGGGGTTTGCAATCCCATAGGAATAAACAACAATATCAACCAACCAGACTCACCAAAGCTCCCAGGGAGTACAACCAAAGAGTACACATGGGGGGACACATGGCTCCCCCTTATCCTTCTTAGTCTTTCCCTTGCATTAAGCTAGCTTTTGTTTAAACATAATCTGCCCAATGGAAGTTTCCCGGGTTACTCTGCTTTGAATTCTCTCAGGTACTTGGAATGTGTGTGGTGTGGCTGCTGCTATAATTTGAATTCAGCCATCTCCACAAAACCACCTGTCCATATTGTCCTTCTGATATTTCCATTTTATTTGTGCTATACCCTTATCTATTTTATCACACACCTTTTATAGTATGTTGCATTTTCCAATGTCTTTTATATTTTCTTTTTAGTTTTGAGAGAATCTATTCTTATTTTTCAAGTTCATCACTACTACTTCCACTATGTCTAATGTACTAATAACCCTGTCAAAGCAATTATTCATTTATTTTAGAAACAAAATATATATTTTGTTCATAATGTATATTTTTTGTTTTCCATGCTTCTTTGAAAATAGTTCTGGTTATGAATTACATATTGACAATGGCATGTGTATACCACAATTTCTGATTACTTCCTGTTACTTCTTAAATTTATCATCTATTTGAGTATAATATTCCTTTCATCTTGACTAGTGTATGGAGCCAGTGCTTTCTATTAGACATATTAACACATTATCCTTCAAACACTTCCTGATAAGTACAATAACGAGGTTTATATGAATTTCCTTGAAATGTTTGATTTATTTCTTGCGACTGTGCTTTAATATTTTCCTTCTCTCTTATTATAAACAACAAAATATCAGATAAATAAAAGCCTCACATACCTATATTAACCAGACCCAATCTATACAATTTAATAAACTTATACACAGATAGAATTGAAAATCAAACTGGACACTGCGAAGCTTCACATTGAATTTTTATACCTTCGGTATCAAATATACTTTATGCACGTTTCCACATGGATAATCTCCTTGTCCTTTACTATTTTAATAGGGTTTGTTAATTTTTTATTTGTAAATTGGTATGGTATGTCAAGAAATAAAATTGAATGTAATGTGACCTTGAGTATTGTTTTGTTAATGTTGTTTGTTTTATCCTTTGGGCATTGTTTTACTATTCAACCCAGATTGTATACAGTCTGATAAGCCAGTTACCTTAGGCTTTGAGTGTTAGGATTATGTCTTACCAACTCCCTTCTCCATAATTTCATTCTTGGTATAAGGATCCCAATAACCTGCCTAAGTACAATACTGTGATTATTTTTAGTTGAAGGTATAGTAAAATTGCTCATTCAGGACATGATTAAGGAACACATGATATGCTTTACAACATAAGCCTGCTATCGGTAGTTCAGAATAGAAGAAATATGTCACTTGAGTTCAGATATTTGTCACAACAACGAATAGAAAATAAATCATTGTAATGACCAACTGTCAGTGTAACGAAAGCCAATGTAAATGCATGCAATAAATACTATGAAGAGTATTTAAAATGTGATAGTGGCAGATATATCTTGTTAGTAACCACCATGTGTCCTTTTCTTTTCTTATTTATTTATTTATTCAGGTTATATCAACATCACAGACCCTGCTCTTCTGGTGCCCGACCCTCAACTCTCATTCCCGTAAGACCCTCTTCCAAATGCCCTCTCTCTTTCTCCTCTTAGAAGTGGAAGGTACTTCCTGGATTTCACCCCATCCTGGCATGTTAAGTCACTGCAGTAATATGCACATCCTTTCCCACTGAAGGCAGACAAGGCAACCCAGTTAGGGGAACTGGATCCACAGACAGGAAACAGATTCAGAAACAGACCCTACTCCAGTTTGGGGGGAGGGGGACTCACATGAAGACCAAGCAGCACATCTGCAAAAAATATATAGGGGGCCTAGGTCCAATCCATGCATGCTCTTTGGTTGGAGGTTTAATTTCTGTGAGCCCCCATGTGCACAGGGGGACTCGCTGCTTCTCTTCATGTGGAGTCACTATCTCCTTCCGGTGTCCCCATCCTCTTCCCAACTCTTTCCCTGGTCTCTCCGATCTGCATCTCATATTTGTGTATGGGTCTCTGCGTCTGCTTCCACTGGCTGCTGGGTGGAGCTCTCAGAGGACAGTTATGATAGGTTGCTATCTGCAAGCATAAATTTCATTAATGTCTTGCCCATGGGATGCCTCTCGATTTGGGCGGGTCTTTGGTTGGCCATTTGTTCAGGCTCTGCTCCATCTTTTTTCCTACCCATATTGTAGGCATGTCATATTTTGAGTCTAATGTTGTTTGGGTAAGTTCTTGTCCATATGCCTCCCCAGGGAGTCTTGCTTGGTAACAGGAGGTAGAAACTGCAGACTCATATCCATCACTGCCAGGAGTCTCAGAGTTACCCCATAGACTCCCTAGGACCTGCACCCCTGTCGCAGGCCTCTGACATTTCTCTTGGAGAGTTTGACACCACCACTTTACTAAAACAGGATAATCCTGAACAACAATCTAAATATTTATTCTTGTACCCAAAGATAATTATAGATCTCCCTGGTTGTAAATCATTTATTAGTGTACCTGAATATTCGATTAGAGAAAAGAAGACAAATAGAAACTAGAATGAGCAGTAGACATGGCCACTAAGTAGGTGAGTTATACCATTCCATGTGTTTACAATGCTGTGAATATTGTCAGTGAGGATAAGATAAAATTATTTGCTATAAAATAAAACATAAGCATCATAATAATGTTCTAAAATAATTACTGGATGGTAAGATTTATATAAATAATTTCATTGGAAATTTGCACTAAAATCAAGAGATAAATTGCTACTAATATTGTGTGCATTTGAGAGAGGAGTATTTTGAAAATTTTTTAGTTAAGTAAATGTCTAAGTTAAGATACTATGACAAATAAATGTTTGAAGCTATACACCAATGGAGCCAGTGTGGCTAGAGAATCAGTATATGTAACTAGTGTGTTTGCCCACAAGAAACTTAAGAAGAAAGAAGACCAAAAGGTGGACACTTCATTCCTCCCTAAAAAAGGGAACCAAATACCCACAGAAGGAGTGGCAGAGATTAACTATGGAGCAGAGACTGAAGGAAGGACAAGCATATAGCTATCTCCTGAGAGGCTCTTACAATACCTGACCAATACAGATGTAGAGGCTCACAGCCATTCATTGAACTGAGTAGACTGTCCCCAGTGAAGGAGTTAGAGAAAGGTTCTATGGAGCTGAAGGGTTTGCAGCCCCTTAGGACGAACAACAATTACCAACTAGTACCCTCAGAGCTCCCAGGGACCCAACTACCAATCAAGGACTATACGTGGTGGGACTGAATGTTCTGGCAGCATGTGTATAGTAGAGGATCGCAAATTCGATCATCAATAGGAGGAGAGGACCTCGGCCTTGTGAAGGTTCTGTGCCCCAGTGTAGGGGAATGCCAGGACCAATAAGTGGGAGAGGGTGGGGTGGAAGGCATGGGGATGGGGGAGGCAACAGGGGTTTGTTCTTGTTGTTTTTGTTTGTTTGTTAGTTTGTTTTTTGGAGGGGAACCTGAGAAATGAGAAATTTACATATAAATAAAGAAAATATCTTAAAAAAAGAAAATATCTAATAAAAAAAGAAAAAAAAGAAAAAAACTAGTGTGTTTGCATGTACTTATATGTGTACAGGTTTTCATATGCCTTTGAAAGTGTTGCTATGCCTATTTATGTTCAGGAATTATTATATAATAGATGAAAAATGTTAAAATTTAATACTACTTCTACAAGGTTTTGTCTTCAATATTGACTTCTAACTTCTGGTAATATGTTAGAAATCTTTAAAAAATTAATGTCAACACTCAGGAAGGGTCCTTGCCAATATCATGTCTATATTTGCTTCCTGTCTCTATCTGCTTTTTCATTACTATAATGTTCTTCCTGAATTCATAGGGCCAAATAACCAAGTCCTAAAGCCACTTAAACCTTGTCATGCAAAGTATAATTTTTCTGTAAGTTGGTTACATCATTTTGTCATAGTGGTGATTAAAGAAAATAATTGGTTCCTGAGTTGTACGGTCACCAATGTGACACTTTGTTTCTTTTTGAAACTTCATTAACTTTCATTAAATTTAGAAGAATTTGGAGAATTTAGACAGACATAGCTTGAAATGCAGTATGGATTTATTAAGAAATAATTCTGATTGCTATTAGAAAATGAAATGCCAATAGGAATCCAGACAGTTAAGTTTAACTGGAAAACACACACTTAATTTGATCTTATTATGGTAAACCTGATTTCTTTTGAGATACTTAAAAAGCAGCAAACTAAAACTATTAAGACAATCATGTTTTACTATAATCTGTGAGATGCACTACAGTAGGCATTCTTCTTGTAGGATTCTTCTTGAGACAGAGGGTGGGTACAGAGCATTGGTGGGGTCTTACTAGATATTAAGATTTCTATATAATAACAAACATTTACTTGCTTTAAGTCTAAGTCACTTACCTGGTGAAGCTAACCTCCCTGTCTGAGTTCCTCTGATGTGAGTAACTGTTTAGCACCTCATCGTAAAACAGGAGGGTATTGGACATACCACTCCTGGGTATATACCCAGAAGATGCTCCAACATGTAATAAGGACACATGCTCCATTGTGTTCATAGCAGCCTTATTTATAATAGCCAGAAACTGGAAACAACCTAGATGTCCATCAACATACGAATGGATACAGAAAATGTGGTACATCTACACAATGGAGTACTACTCAGCTATTAAAAACAATGAATTTATGAAATTCTTGGGGAAATGGATGGACCTGGAGAATATCATCCTGAGTGAGGTAACTCAATCACAAAAGAACACACATGGTATGCATTCTCTGATAAGTGGATATTAGCCTAGAAGATCGGAATACACAAAGTACAAACCACAAACCATAAGAAACTCAAGAAGAAGGAAGCCCAAAATGAGGATACTTTGTTCCTTCTTAAAAGGGGGAACAAAATTCCCATGGAAGGAGTTATAGAGGCTAACCTTGGAGCAGAGACTAAAGGAAGGACAATTCAGAGACTGCTTCAACTGGGAATCCTAACCATATTCAGTCAGTCATCAAATCTAGACACTATTGTGGATGCCAACAAGTGCTGGATGACAGGAGCCTGAGATAGCTGTCTCTTGAGAGGCTCTGACAATACCTGACTAATACAGAAGTAGAGGCTCACAGCCAACCATTGGACTGAGTACAGACACCCCAATAAAGGAGCTAAAGGAAAGAACCAAGGAGCTGAAGGGTTTGCATCCCCTTAGCACAAACAACAATATAAACTAACTAGTACCCTCAGAGCTCCCAGGGACTAAACTCCAACCAAAGAGTACACATGGGGGGACTCATGGCTCCAACAGCATTTATATAGCAGAGGATCGCCAAGTCAGTCATCAATGGGAGAAGAGGTCCTTGGCTCTGTGAAGGTTCTGTGCCCCAGTGTAGGGGAATGCTGGGGCCAGGAAGTGGGAGAGGGTGGGGTGGTCAGCAGGGGGACAGGGGATTGTTTTATTTTTATTTTATTTTATTTTATTTCTTATTTTATTTTCTTTTTCTTTTTTCTTTTGGAGGGGAACCTGGGAAAGGAGATATTGTAAATAAAGAAAATATCTAATTAAAAATAAAAGCAGGGCATAAGTGAAAGATTTATTGCTGGTGCTCCTTTCTCTGGTGATTTAGCCAGAAACCTCTCTGAATAAACTGGTTAATTCTTTGCAAAGCAGAGAGGAAAAAAAGGAAAAGAATTAAGATGCTGTAAACAGGCAAATATGCATGGACACATACATATACATTCAAACATTCATATGCCCACACTCTGGTTGGGCCTGACCCTCTATCACATTAACTCCACAAGTATTCATGCATACTTACACATATATCCATATACCTACACACAAACATATAGACAAACAGTCATATACATGTGGATGGATGGATGGATGGATGGATGGATGGATGGATGGA